>CM022949.1:80050269-80104313 GCA_012931725.1 Litsea cubeba | reverse complement strand
ACCATTTCAACAAACATGTCAGCATCATGAATTAGACAAAACTATTGAAGATACCCAAGTGAAAGAACCAACACTACATTCAAACTATACACATAGACAATCCATAGCCAAACCATCTCTCCACCAAGTACTCCGAAGGAAAAAAAACATATATAAAAACACATACTGGGGCATTTCAACAAACATGATCAGCATCGTGAATTGTGATTGAATTCAAGGAACTCTAATGAACAGGTGCCAAGGGAACAAATATGCAATTAAGCTTTTTCTACTCTCAACCTAACGAGCATTGTCCTTTGGCCACGCTTGATCTATTAGTTCATGAACCATTCCACAGTGGATGGCTGCTAAGATATGTTCCGCCAGGCCTTTCACAGCCACTTAAATTGAACAAGGTCTGCCAATGGACATCAACTCCCGATGACTTGACACAACTAACAACCAGACCAAATAAATAAATGAGGAAACAGCTACTTTACTCTTTCACACTCTAGAAAAGGGATAGAGTTCTCTTCTGATTTCTCTGTTCTGGGTCCGGTTGGAAGATTGGATGAGCAATGGAAGATCAAAGTTCGATCTCCTTTCCAACACAGCCCTTATCTGTTTCAGAAAAATAGAAATCAATCTGACCCTTGAGATCTGTGATCACAGATGTGGCCCACCGCAGATCTGGTCCTCATCTCTGACGAAACCGAGAGCAACAATGATAGCAGCGGCAAGCCTCGACTTCGGCGAAGTGCAGGTTTCTTCTTCCTGTACCCTAACTTGTCATGGGAGCCCATGTTTCTTCTTCCTCCTCTATTTCAGAAGATCGACTGCTGTAAAGCAATCCCACTGTTGCTCCCCTCCATTCTCCTTCTCTGACGGACGAGGTGGCTGGTTGGACTTATGTCTGACGACGTCATTCGGCTGTAACGTCGACGGGCAGCGATGGGGCGGTAATCTCTGGGCAGCGACTGCCCTCCTGTGGCGGTGGCGGCTCCGGTGCGCGGGAGGGCAAGTGCAGAGCGAGAGGGAGGGAGGGAGAGAGAGAGAGTGTAAGAGCAGATCACGAGAGAGAGAGAAAATAGGAGAGTGAGCGCAGAGAGCGAGCCGGACGGCAGAAAGAGTGAGACAGAGCGCAGGTGAAAGAGAAAAGAAAAGAGGGAAAAGAGGGCTCTTGGCAGGGAGGGAAAAAAAACGTGGGAAAATTAAATGTCACTATTTTTCATCCCAAAAGAAATAAATTTTCATCAGCAAAAATTATTTTATTTTTATTATTTCAAAACATGAAGTACACCAATCTTTAAACGTCGATAATAAATATTTCGATGCTAATTTTTGTCGAAAAAAAATATCGATAAAGACTCTGATTTTTAATTTTCCTAAAAATAGAGTTAAACATTACCTATGTTTTATAAAAAAAAGCCGCGGGCCGTTCATTTTATCGACGTTCATATAATTCGTCGATAATAGTCTCTGATAGTTTTATCGGCGTAAAATAAAAATAAAAAAAGATTTTCCAACACTTAGGCTCGAAAACGGCCCACCGGGGGTCCTGAACGAGTAACGGGGTGAGGGGTGCGAGGACAGTGGGGTGCCTTTGTGGTGCACAGTGAATGTGGAATGGTGCGTGGTGTGTGCGGAGGGCAGGAAGAGGGAGGGGTGCACCTGGTGCAGGGGAGGCGTCCGGCGGCGCGAGGAGGAAGATGAAGGCTCTGCTGGCGTCGGGAACGAAGCGGGCGGCGGAGTCGTCGGAGTGGATGGGGATGGAGAGGAAGGAGAGGGTGAGGAATATGCCGGAGCTGCTGCGCGGGGACTTTTACAGAAAAACATCACTAAAAGTTTACTTTACTGACGTCATAAAATTCGTGATATAGAATTCGTCAATAATAGTCTTTGATATTTATTTTCCTTAAAAATGATGTTAATAATAAAAAGAGGGGTTTCGGTGGCGGGATAGGGAAGAACAGATTGAATTGTTTAAGCAGGTCGACACCCTTGGACTCGTCTTATTCTTCCAATCAGCTTCATGAGTTGATTTTCTTCCTCCTTTTCCTAGTTCAACTGACATGTTTCATGAATGCTATGGTGAATGCTTATATGATGATTACGTTTATTTAGCTTCCGCATCTTGATTGTTAATCATCACAAGAGACTAGTTTAATTTAATTAAGTTTAAAATTGGTCATAATTGGTCACTATTTGTAGATCACCCTATTCATCCCCCCCCCCCCCCCCCCTCTAGGGTTAGGCCCCCGGGACTTTCACGAAGTGCAATGGCCCGATGGATAAGAGTATTGAGCTGGCCCAAAAAACTCTTGGGCGCATAAATCCATGTCCTTTAAATATAATATCGAATATCGGTTCCAAAATTCTTATTCTTCTTCCCAGACTGAACGAACTCTGTTTTTCTGCTAAGCAAAAGGATAGATGAGGCCGGTCGTTGTTTTTCCCAATTTACATATGTAAACATCCCACATGTGAAAAAGATTCATATCATTTATGTTGTTTACAACATTTACACACTAGGTGTGTGAATCACATGTGCTTTTGCTGTGTAAAATATGTGCAAAAGAGGCAATACATTTTCGCTCATGATGAGTGTGAAACGTTTTACATACCGGCCTAGTTTTGGCAGAGCTATAGTGGACACACAACTTGGACGCCTTTTTCAATTTTTTTATTTAAATAATCTGGCACTAAAATTTGTGATCCAAACCGTTGATCATGTTAGGGGGGCTAAAAATGGCTATGATACCAAAAGTCAACCATTGGATCATTATAGACTGTGATGTATTGATGAAAACGGACAAACCATTAGATCATCATTTATGGAATTTTGTACGCCCTATTTTCGCAATCCAAATTTTTAGTCCTCTTTAAAAGGTTATTTATAGTTATAGGTCCCAACCTCAAATGTTGATTCAATATGGATCATGAAATATATTTGAAATAAATACCAATCATTGGATTAATGCACGGTTACTACAGTGCATTCACGAGTTAAGACATGCAGTCCGTTTTTTCTACATTTCCGAACAATCTGGATCACTAATGCAAGATATGGACCATAGACCCTCTTTATATGGCAAATAACGTCTGTTGGATCAAATTCCAACGATTGATCCTTCATGTATTGTGAGATATTGACAAAAAAGACCAAAGGGTTAATGGTTCAATTTTAAATTTTGTGGGCCACTTTTTCCCGATCTAAACCTAAAATCCTCTTTAGGAGGTCAACAATGATTATCTAGTCAAATCTCATCGCTTGATTCATCGTGGATATAATTATTTTATTTTCGTCGGTAAAATGAATATAAAAATAAATAAAAATTATTAAACAGATTTACCGACGTTTTATTTCTCCACTAAAATTAAAAAACAAATTTACCGACATTTTTATTTTCGTCGGTAAAATGAATATAAAAATTAATAAACATATTTACCGACGTCTAATTTCGTCAGTAAAAGTAAAAAATAAAAATTTAGAAATATATTTACCGACGTGTTTATTTTCGTCGGTAACATGAATATAAAATTAATAAACATATTTACTGACGTTTAATTTCGTTGGTAAAGGTAAAAATTAAAAATGATATTTGCCGACGTTTTTATTTTCGTCGGTAAAATTAATATAAAAATTAATAAATATAATTACCGAAGTTTAATTTCGTCTGTAAAATTAATATGAAAATTAATAAATATAATTACCGGATCCCTCTATGTTCCGAACCAAGATCCCATTCAGGATTAATACATTCACATAGCAAAAAAGATGCATAACTTGTAAGGGCCTAAATAGATTGAATAAAATTCATATCTGAAAATCTACTTAGCTTTAATCATATACTATTTACTAGTCTGGCCCGTTTGTATATTTAACAAACATTTATTGAAACTCTTTTATTCATTTAAAAATAAAAAATTTAAGAAAGATATTTGCCGACGTTTTGATTTTCGTCGGTAAAAGTAATATAAAAATTAATAAAAATCAATAAATATAATTACCGACGTTTAATTTCGTCGGTAAAATTAAAAATTAAAAATTAAAGAAAGATATTTGCCGACGTTTTTATTTTCGTCGGTAAAAGTAATATAAAAATAAATAATAAATATAATTACCGACGTTTAATTTCGTCGGTAAAATTAAAAATTTTAAATTTAAAAAGGATATTTACCGACGTGTTTATTTTCATTGGTAACATGATCGTAAAAATAAATGAAAATTAATAAACATATTTACCGACGTTTAATTTCGTCGGTAAAGGTAAAAAATAAAAATGTAAAAAGATATTTAACGACGTTTTTATTTTCGTCGATACAATTAATATAAAAATTAATAATCATATTTACCGACGTTTAATTTCGTCGGTAAAATTAAAAAAAAAAATTAAAAGCATATTTATCACGTTTAATTTCGTCGGTAAAATTAAAACAATATTTACCGACGTTTTATTTCGTCGGTAAAATTTAAAAAATAAATCATTTTTTTTTAAATTTAAGAATGGCCTTTGCCGACGTTTTACTAAAAAACGTCGGTAAATGGTGTACTTTTGGCCACGTTTTTTAGAAACGTCGGTAAAATTCTGTACTTTTACCGACGTTTTTTAGGAAACGTCGGTAAAGGTCTTTACTTTTGCCGACGTTTTGAAAAACGTCGGTAAAGGGTGTAGTTTTGGCGACGTTTTTTAGTAAACGTCGGTAAAAGTTTATCCTTTACCGACGTTTTTCAAAAACGTGGCTAAAAAACGTGGCTAAAAGTGCAACTTGTTGTAGTGTTAAATATCCTCATATGGACCTCTGTGAAAGTAATTCTTAAAATTATCACCTATTTACTTGGCATTTGGTACTATTTAAAAGTCAATTATTTTTCACAAAGTTTCCCAACAAAATTTCAAGAAAACAAGAATAATTTGAATCTTGAGGTTATGGATTTCCCCTAGCTCATGGTCAGCACCAGTAAAAGTTGAAGACAGGTCTTAGCTTCATTTTTGTGTCTTTTGATCAACATTATGACCTTAAAACCAAAAACAAAGAAGCAATAATTTCTCAAGATTCTAATCTTTTTATAATGTTATTCATGATAGTGTCTGTCATTATCTAGTTATTATATATTTCCCGCTCGGAGGAAAGTGAGAATAAAGGAAGGGAAGAAAAAAAAAAAAAAGTGAAACAATTGCATTAATGTAGTAGAGCAAGAACGGTGTCTCACCCCAGTCATAAGAGACTTTAGTTGATATTTGCTTGCCCAATGTTCAAAATTGGGCATCCACCTTCCATCATGCACGTCCCGAGGGCTGTCCTACCTCTCCGTCGCTCTTCTTCCCTTACCCAAGGGCTCCCTAACCTCACTCGAGATCCACTTTCCTCACCAGAGAGCTAGGGTCCCAACCCCACTAAGCTGGGTACCAACAAAAAAAAAAAAAAGAACAAAATACAAAAGAAAAAAAAAATTGCATTGTAGTAGGGCGCAACACCTTGTTTATCACACCAGTGTAGCCCACTTTTTGAGAATCCAAACGGCTTGCTCATATGGACCTCTATGAAAGTAGTTCTTAAAATTATCCCCTATTTAATTACTTTGCATTTGGTACTATTTAAAAGTACTCAATTTATTTTTCACAAAGTTTCCTAACAAAATTTCAAGAAAACAAGCAATAATTTGAATCTTGAGGATATGGATTTCCCTTAGCTCATGGTCAGCACCAGTAAAAGTTGAAGACAGGTCTGGGCTTTGTTTTCGTTTCTTTTTATCTACTTTATGACCTTAAAAGCCAAAAAAAAGAAAAAAGAAAAAAAAAGCAGTAATTTCTCAAGATTCTAATCTTTTCATAATGTTATTCATGAGAGTGTCTGTCATTGTCTAGTCGTTATTTTACACTAGAAGAGAAGTGGGAATAGAGGAAGGAAAAAAGAAAAACGTTAAAAATCAAAGGGAGAAATAAAGTAGGTCGCAGCAGTCAGCACCCTAGCAGTTGTTTATCACACCAGTGGAGCCCATGGACAACCGCTTCAATCGCAACCGCTTGGTCACATGGACAACCATTGTATAGTGATTAATGACCTAAGATTATTATTCAAATCAATAAGTTGGCTTCTGTTGATTGACTACATTTTGAACAAATGATCAATTAATTTCCTTTACTTTTCTCATGATCTCTCTGGATCTAAAGAGAGCTAGGGAGTCCCTTATTTCTCAAATTCAGTGATTAATTTAGTGGTTGTCCCACTACAATTGAGTTTTTGAGCTGTATTTAGATAGAAATTGAAGTTGGGCATTTAGATACAAAAAATTACAGGATGCTTAGACCGGAAAGCCCGCTTGGATTTTCAAAAGTCTTGCCTTTGCCTCCGAGTCTGGTCAAGTCAACGTCTCTATCATATCTAGTTGGAAGATTTTCACATTGCACTCTTGCATGTACTATGCCACTACTCATGCGCTCCATTCAGCTCGATGCCATTGTCAAGGGGAGACCTGTGAAATTCAAGGCAGGGCTGAAGGTGGTTTGGATGAGTGCTGTCATAGAGTGCATAGTGAAGGAGACAAGTTTACCCATCTAATTAGTCTTTTATTGCAATAAACACTTTACATTATAGTCTTTTTGTAATGATATATGGTGCAACATTAATTTCTACTAACAAAAGAAATTAAGTGAGCCCCATTGATAAAGGCATAGCCGCATAGGTGTCTTCCTCCTATTCTTTGACTGAGGCCAACAGAAGATTCCCATTCACAAGTCAAAACAGCGATAGGAATAGCTGGAAGAGTCCCTGTCCCTTCATTCCTTCATCATTGAATTTGTAAGTGCCTAAAAATCACGGACTTGATTAGAAGGAATTAGGATCTCCCGGAGACTCATCGATGTAAATCGGATGCCTGCCTAAAACCTGAAAAAGGGGAGAGCAGGATGGATACAGTCGTCAAAGACCCTGGCTGTGGGCAGCGCAAGGCCCTCCGATGCCTAAGTTAGTTCGGGAACTCAACAGTAGGATGGAGGAAGAAAAGAGACAGAGTAAGGACTCAAGAGTGGTGTATTCGTTACCTTGGTTGGGAGAGAGCTTCTCTATTTGTAGAAGAAGTCTTCATGATAAAGGACAATGGGTCCCACTGACTTGACCTGTA
The DNA here is from genome assembly GCA_012931725.1 of Litsea cubeba. NCBI lineage: Eukaryota > Viridiplantae > Streptophyta > Magnoliopsida > Laurales > Lauraceae > Litsea > Litsea cubeba. The sequence continues at coordinate 80,097,208 of CM022949.1, read as the reverse complement.
CTTTGAGAAGTACAGTCTTATCAGCTCACACTCCCTTAAATGAAAGTCTAGTCCGCCCGCCATTCATTAAATGACAGTCCGATTAGGCCCACCTTCCATTAAATGGTGGTCTAATCGGCCCACAACTCATTAAATGAGGGTCTAATCGGGCCTTACCCTGTTTGGACCTTTCTGCGGTAGTCCCATCGGGTCTCGCCTGGGGCCTCTCCCTGATAGGAACATAGCCGCTGGATGCAGATCTATCAGGGATTTTGGGCGGCTGGGATGGATATGTGCGCATGCCCTAGATCTGTCACATGTCTCGTGACGTGATCGAGCTCCTAGAGGAATTCGTTGTCAGTGCCCGTCTCGGGTAGCCTTTAGGGATAAACTACCGAGGCCGGCAAGCGGAGCCGGGGTTGGGATTGACCGAGGTCGTGAGAGACCTTGACCTGGTTGGCGACCTGGCACGAGTGCCAAGGTGGGTGTGGCCTAGGTCAGTGGGGAGTTTAATCTCGGTTGACGCACTGCCAGGGCGGCCGAGCTGTGCTTGATCGAGACTGAGGCTTGATTAGCGGTGTTATCTACCGAAGATAATTGTGATCTCGGTATTTTAGGAAATATCCCCACAGAGAATTGAATGTCAATTGAGTATAATAAATATGAGAGTTGTGGTATTCGAGATGGACCATTGCATTCACTTGTTGTGTTGTGCTATATCCTATATTTAACAACAATGGAGATGCTTGCCCCCAGGAGTGATAACAGTGTGACTGTGTTATGGTCTTTGCTCATCCTTACCTCCATCAACCTTATATGCTTTGCACATTCTATGACCCCCTTCACTAAGTAATAAGACGGATAAACTAGCTCTACTCGCCTTCAAGGATCAGATATCAGTCGATCCCAATCGAGTCTTGAGCTCTTGGAACGATTTACTCCATTTCTGCATGTGGGACGGTGTCACTTGTGACAAACGACATTCTGAATGCGTCACAGCCTTGAACGTCATAAACCAGAGCTTGGTGGGCTACCTCTCACCCCACATTGGAGGCCTCACTTTTCTCAGGTACATCAGACTCTCAAGCAACAGCTTCCAAGGCCAAATTCCCCAAGAGGTAGGCCGTCTATCTAGGCTTCGCATTCTTAAACTCGACTCCAACACTTTCAATGGGGAGATTCCCAAAAATCTTACCCATTGTTTGAAACTCAGAGCCATAGACTTTTATGGCAATATGCTTGTTGGGAAAATTCCACTGGACATTGGTTCTCTGTCTGGAAGTGCAAAAAATGTGACTCACAAGAATAGGGGGGGTGCCAGAACGGACTTATCCAAAGAGAATAGGAACTTCGATGCCTGTGCCTGGAACCTGAGAAAAGGAAGGAGAATAGCAGGTCAGAGGACCCTGGCCTGGGCGGCACAAGGCTCTCCGATGCCTAAGTTAGTGTATGAACTAAGCAGAGGATGGAGATTTTTGGGGAAGAAGATGGCATACCAGAATGGTGTATTCGTTGGCCTCTTTGCTTGAATTGTACTTGTGTTTATATAGAGGAAGAGAGGAGGCAAAAGGGTGGTTGACTGTCTCGTCACAGCCCACTCTGTCAGGTACTAGGGAGGCGCAGTCCCATCGTAGCCTACTTTTCTTTAATTGCAATCCCATCGAGCCTCATCATGGCGCTTTGGGAGCTGTGGACGGCGATCTATCAGGAGATATGGGCTGTCCCCTTGTCTTGTCGCACGGGCTGTAGCGTGCTTGAGCGTCTGTGGGAGGACAGCTGTCAGTGCTCAATACTTTCATCGATATGAGGCGCTTGGCCGAGATGGAGTGTCTCTCCGAGGTGAAGACCTGGCGGAGATGGAGGACCCTGGCACTGTTGCCGAGGTGGATGGGGCTGGAACTGTCGCCGAGCTGTGCAGCCGAGGTCGGGGACGACATGGCTTGGCTAGAGACTTCTGGCAAATGTGCCGAGATGGAGCACTAGGCCGAAGTGGGGTGCTTTGGCCGAAGTGGATTCTGCCGAGGTGAAGTGCCTGGCTGAGATGGACCTAGCTGGTGTGGGAGCCCGAGATGGATCATCTGGCCGGGACTCTGATGAGTTCGGAAATTTCCCCACACAAAGCCCCCTAGCTTTTGAGCTCATTAGACTTCTCTTTGAGGTCAGAAGCTAAGTATCATGGAGGACAACACTTGTGCCTTGGAGCTGCTTTTGTTTGGGATGACTGGCCGGCGTGGGACCTGGAGCCCGTGTAGCCTTGATGGCAATGTTGCCGAACTGCATGAGCCGAGCACTGTTGCCGAGCCGAAGGACGATGCTTCTGCTGAGCTTGGGTTGAAACGGAGAAGCCAGGGTGTACCAACCTGATGACAGTTTCTGCTGAGGTCGAGATGGATGTACCTAAGACCTGCATGAGGCCGAGCCAGCGTGAGACCGTAGCCAGCACGTGGACGGACCATCATTAAGTCGTGAAATGCGGTCGATACCAGCATGAGGCTGAAACCAACGTGAAGAGGAAACAGGCACGTGGACGGACCAGCATGACGTCGTGAAATGCGATCGAGACCAGCATGAGGCCGAAACCAACGTGAGGAGGAAACCGGCACGTGGACGGACCAGTATGAGGTCGTGAAATGCGGTCGAGACCAGCATAAGGCCGAAACCAGTGTGAGGCGGAAACCAGCACATGGACGAACCAGCATGAGTTCGTCTAGAGGCCAAGAATGCTGGGCGTATAAACCCGAGGACTTGGTGGCCCTGTTGCCGAACGCAAGTCACACCTGAGTGTATAAAACGACCTCAGGGTGAGCTCGGTGGCTCTGATGCCGAACTCGAGTCATGCCTGAGTGTATAAAACGACCCCAGGGTGAGCTCGGTGGCTCTGTTGCCGAACGCAAGTCATGCCCGAGTGTATAAAATGACCCCAGGGTGAGCTCGGTGGCTCTGTTGCCGAACGCGAGTCACACCTGAGTGTATAAAACGACCCCAGGGTGAGCTCGGTGGCTCTGTTGCCGAAGGCGAGTCACGCCTGAGTGTATAAAATGACCCCAGGGTGAGCTCGGTGGCTCTGTTGCCAATCGCGAGTCACGTCTGAGTGTATAAAACGACCCCAGGGTGAGCTCTATGGCTCTGTTGCCGAACGCGAGTCACGCCTGAGTGTATAAAACGACCCCAGGGTGAGCTTGGTGGCTCTGTTGCCGAACGCGAGTCACGCTGAGTGTATAAAATGACCCCAGGGTGAGCTCGGTGGCTCTGTTGCCGAACGCGAGTCACGCCTAAATGTATAAAACAACCCCAGGGTGAACTCGGTGGCTCTGTTGCCGAACGCGAGTCATGCCTGAGTGTATAAAACGACCCCAGGGTGAGCTCGGTGGCTCTGTTACCGAACGCGAGTCACGCCTGAGTGTATAAAACGACCCCAGGGTGAGCTCGATGGCTCTGTATGACTGCTGGCGGTTGAGGACCGTGCGATCAAGGCTGATAGCAGAGGGTCGTGCCGGTATCATCGAAGCTGATGGCGCCATCGAAGCTGACAGTAGAGGACCGTGCCGCCGAAATGACAGTAGAGGGTCGTGCGATCGAAGCTGACGGGCGGTCGAAGCTGACAGTAGAAGGTCGTGCCGGTGTCATCGAAGCTGACGGCGCCATCAAAGCTGACAGTAGAAGGTCGTGCCGGTGTCATCGAAGCTGACGGCGCCATCAAAGCTGACAGTAGAGGACCGTGCCGCCGAAATGACGATAGAAGATCATGCAATTGAAGCTGACAGGCGGTCGAAGCTAAGTGATGACAGGAGACGTCTAGCTGCCTCCCGAGCTGGAAGAGACTTCTGTAGAGCTGGGGGCTGCTAGCGAGCTGGAGACATCCGCCGAGCTGGAGACGTCCGCTGAGCTGGAAGCTATCTGGTCGCTTTCTTAAAGGTTGAACTGCTCCTGGGCTCGGGCTTCGTCTGCTTCTTGCCTGACGAATTGGTTTGTCATGGTCATCAGTGCTGCCATAGTGACCACGGGATACATGGCCAAGTCCCCCCGAAATTCGTTGCCTGGTAGGAGGGCTTGTTGGAAAGACATGACTGCTATTGCATATGAGGCATTTTCGATCTGGCTGTAGACAGTCCATAACCTCTTGGCGAACTGCGTGACATTCTCGGTCTGCTTCATTCTAAGGGCCATCAGGTCGGCGGCTGACCTGGGGATGAACCTGTGAACCTAGAACTTTGTCATGAAGGAACTCTGAAGCTGCTGTTAACTTTTGATTGATCCTTGGGGGAGTGCGCAGAACCACTTTAGGGGGAGGTCCCCAAGGCTGGAAGAGAAGACTCTGCAGTTCAGGTGGCCTGCACCGCCCCACACCGACATCCTCTGAGTGAAGTGCCGGAGGTGTGCTGCTGGGTCCGAGGTTCCATCGTAAACGACGAACCTCGGGACTTTGAAATCTTCAGGAAGGGGGATGCTTCTGATCTCTGGAGAGAAGGGAGATGTGCCGAAATCGTTAGAGTTCACCCGAACTTGAGCGAATCCGGCCATCTCCATGTGCTGTCGTACTGCTTGCTCTATGCGTTGATCAAGTCGCTTTCTGAAGTCGTGGCTGTTACCCGAGCTTTCGCCAGTAGCTCGGTTGCTTCTTTTGTCCTTCAGGGTGCGCGTTTTGGAAGGTAGAGTCGAGGTCGAATCCTTTGAGGATGAACCCGATCGAGTATCCTGTTGTTGGACGCTTGCTGGATCAAATCTTGCTCCTGACTTTCCCCGGCGGGGGACCGTCGGCAGCTGCGTCGATAGTGTCAGTGGTTCCTTTCCCTTTCTGGTTCTTCGAGGCATGTTGTTTGGGAAGATGACTTTTTGTAGCCGTTTCCCACAGACGGCGCCAATTGTAAGTGCAAAAAATGTGACTCACAAGAATAGGGGGATGCCGGAACGGACTTATCCAAAGAGAATAGGAACTTCGATGCCTGTGCCTGGAACCTGAGAAAAGGAAAGAGAATAGCAAGTCGGAGGACCCTGACCTGGGCGGCGCAAGGCTCTCCGATGCCTAAGTTAGTGTATGAACTAAGCAGAGGATGGGGATTTTTGGGGAAGAAGATGGCATACCAGAATGGTGTATTCGTTGGCCTCTTTGCTTGAATTGTACTTGTGTTTATATAGAGGAAGAGAGGAGGCAAAAGGGTGGTTGACTGTCTCGTCATAGCCCACTCTGTCAGGTACTAGGGAGGTGCAGTCCCATCGTAGCCTACTTTTCTTTAATTGCAGTCCCATCGAGCCTCATCATGGCGCTTTGGGAGCTGTGAATGGCGATCTATCAGGAGATATGGGCTGTCCCCTTGTCTTGTCGCATGGGCCGTAGCGTGCTTGAGCGTCTGTGGGAGGACAGCCGTCAGTGCTCAGTACTTTCATCAATATGAGGCGCTTGGCCGAGATGGAGTGTCTCGCCGAGGTGAGGACCTGGCGGAGATGGAGGGCCCTGGCACTGTTGCCGAGGTGGATGGGGCTGGCACTGTCGCCGAGCTGTGCAGCCGAGGTCGGGGACAACATGGCTTGGCTAGAGACTTCTGGCAAAGGTGCCGAGATGGAGCACTAGGCCGAAGTGGGGGTGCTTTGGCCGAAGTAGATTCTGCCGAGGTGAAGTGCCTGGCTGAGATGGACCTAGCTGGTACGGGAGCCCGAGATGGATCATCTGGCCGGGACTCTGATGAGTTCGGGAATTTCCCCACACACTGTCAAAGCTGGATTATTTGGGTCTTCGGAAGAACAAGCTCATGGGCCACATCCCTTGATCTCTTGGGAACCTTTCGTCGCTGGATTATCTTGATCTAGATGAAAATATTTTGGACGGAAGCATTCCCCAAGAACTAGGCCAACTGGTGAACCTACGGTATCTTGAAATGGGTGAAAACAAACTTTATGGTTACATCCCTGTGTGGGGAAATTTCCAGAGCTACAGGATTGAGCTAATCACAGCCATCAGACGGGGCTAAACATCCTCACGTGCCATCCGCGTGCCATCCGCGTGCCGTCAACGTGGCACCGATCTCACCCCGGCTACCAGGGCAGAGGCCTTGGCCGACATCATACATCTCCAGGCCACAAGCGCCGAACTGGACCACCTCGGGCATCATCTCGGCAAAGAGTCCACATCGGCAAGGCAACCCCGGAGGCTATCTCCGCAGATAATCCTACCTCGGCTAAAGCCACCTCGGCTGAAGAAGCCAGAACAGTAGCCGAAGCGAGAAAGAACCTTCGCCTGGGCCCCTCATCCCCCACGTCACCAGACACGTGGAAGGATAGGGTCACGATCTAGTGGGACAGACACGACATCCAGCCGCCCACTATCTTCGCCAGATCGCCACATGGCAGCATCCAGCGGCTGAGGCCACATCAGGGCAAGGCCCGAGGGCAGATCCGCTGGTACTCCTACCGCCAAAGGCGCCCAACACAATCTGGCCCAACAAGACATGCATTTAATGCAATGTGGGCTGACCCGACTGGCATTAAATGCTGAGTGGGCCGGATTAGACCGCATTTATTACTTTGTGGGCTGATCATGACTTCCCAGTCAGATCATGGGACCCACCCCAGATATTCTCTGAGAGATACGATCCATTCCTCTATAAATAGACCTTCAAACACCATGCAAGGTACGCACATTCCATTCACAGAGCCCTTACTCTGTCTCTCTTCTCCCTCTCCTCCCATCGTTCCAGTTCCCATACTGACTTTGGCATCGGAGAGCCTTGCGCCGCTCAGGCCAGGGTCCTCTGACCGTTTGCTACTCCTTTTCAGGCTCTCGGACGGCATCCAGACATCCCAGATACCATCATCTTCACGGATAAGTCCTGTAAGGCACCCTCTTATTGTGGGTCATAATTTTCTGCACCTACAATTGGCGCCGTCTGTGGGAAAGCAATATCCCAGCCTTCCCAACCTTCTCCTAATCTTTCCAAACAATCCTTCTTCACCTCAACCTCTCAGAAGCCATGCCTCCGAAAGCTAAGAAGGGCGTAGAACCCTCAAGAGCAGCGCCCAAGCTGCCACCACCGCCAGCGGACGTCCCTCCTCAAGGACGCCCCCACACGGTGCATGGCACGACTGCAGGCGAGGGCCGCTTAGGCTCCCAGCTCTTTATCGAGTTCCCATTCCAAGAGGGACTCGAGGCCTCGATCTCACCGGAAGAAGTCACGCCACCCGGACGCAAGGATCGTCAGCACGAGCGTCCCCGGAAGGACAAAGCCGTGGCCGTAGGAGAAACGCGCCACGCTCAACCCCCTGGGGAGGTTCCTGAAGCTGCCCTTCTCCAGAAGCAACTCCAGATGCAAGAACGAATGATTCGCGAGCTTCAGCAGCAGCTGAAGGCAGTGCAAACTGCCTCCTTGAGGGAGGTCTCGGAGCCTCAAGGGAAAAAGAAGGATGCTCCCAGCAAGGCAGCCCAGCCTCCCCGTGAGGAACTCAGACATCATCCGGACCACCAGAAACGGAGCCAGATCCGTGACGAAGGCTCGAGCAACAGCCGAAGTCACCACAGCCGAGGCGGCCGAACCCATAGCCGTCGTAGCCCGAGCCGTCCCAAGAGGAAGACCCGAGCTCAGACTCCAGAGAAGGATGACGAGCAAGAGCGATTTGACAAGCGCGTCAGATTGGCTCTCCAGCGCAACTTGGACATGCGGGACCAGAAGCAGCTCTGTGGTCACGCTGATCTCGGGGGCTCTCCCTTCACAAAAGAAATCGAGCACACCCCCTTGCCCAAGAAGTTCTCCGTCCCGCGGTTCGTCCCCTACGACGGACTGTCCGATCCATCTGCGCACCTCCGACACTTCTCCCAGAAGATGTCCATCTGGGGAAACGAGGGTCATCTAAACTGCAAGATCTTCTCCTCCAGTTTGGGTGACCTCCCCCTGAAGTGGTTCTGCTCCCTTCCAGAGCAGTCAGTTTCCAGTTGGAAGGAGCTCCAGCTCTCCTTCCTGAAGAAGTTCCAGGCCTACGCCGTCGTCCCCAAGAAGGAAGGGGACCTCATCGCCCTGAGAATGAAGCAGGGCGAAACCCTCGCCAAGTTCACCCACCGATTCTGGGCGATCTACAGCCAGATCGAAGACGCGAGAGAGGCGATAGCCATCTACGCCTTCCAGCATGCCCTGATCCCCGGCATCGACGTGCGGAAGGACTTGGCCGGGGACACCCCAGAGTCAATGACAGAATTGATGTCCCGGGTGAAGCGTTTCATCGCCCGGGAGGAAGACGAGATCCGAGCTAAGGATCGCGACGGGCATCCGGAGCCCGAACAGAAAGACAGCCAGCCTCGGCAAAGAGGCGGGAGATCCTCCCAGAAGTAGGAGCCCAAGCGGGATTGGGCCTCTAGTGCGACGAAGCCTTCGTCGTCCAGGTCTGGGGGCAATTGGAAGCCCAGACCTCCCTCCAGCGCCAGCCAGAGCGTCAACGTCGTCTTCAAGGAGCCGATCTACCGCATCCTGGCCAAAATCAAATCCAAGCCATTCTTCAAGTATCCTCCGCCCCTGAAGAATGAACCCACCGAAGGAGCCCGAAGCAAGCATTACTGCTCCTTCCATAAGGGCAACGGGCACAAGACCGAAGAATGCAGGACTTTGCAGTGGTATCTGGAAAAGCTGGCCAAAGAGGGCCACATCCCAGAGTTCATCAAGGAAGGAGATGCCGGCGGCAGCGAAGGCCGGATCCACCAGAGCGCAGCCCAAGCTCCAGAGAGCGAGGACTCAGAGAAGATCATCAACGTGATCCATCTGGCGTCCTCAGCTCCCGCTTCCTCATCCCGGGGAAGCTCTCAAGCCCGTGCCGAAGCCAGGCGGGCTTCGCACGAGAAAGAAGTAATGAAAGCCGACCTCGCCCCGGCATCCAAGAAAGCCCGCCGCGACAGACCAGCCATCTCGTTCTCGGATCGAGATCTGGAGGGAGTCCAGGTCCCTCACAACGACCCCCTGCTCCTAACCATGAAGCTGAGAGACTTCACCGTAAAGAGGATCCTCGTCGACTCCGGCAGCTCCTCCGAGGTCCTCTACTACGACTGCTTCAAGAGGATGAAGCTCTCCGAAGCAGACCTCACGGAGGTCCGTGCACCTCTGCTAGGGTTGTCCGCTACACCAGTCTATCCCAAGGGTAGAATCACCTTGGAAACCCAAGTTGGCGGAGCCTCCGTGTCGGCCGACTTTCTGGTTGTGGACGCCCCTTCTCCCTACAACGTCATTCTGGGTAGAACGTGGCTCCACAAGCTAGAGGCAGTTCCATCTTCCTTCCACCAAAAGCTGAAGTTCGTCCATGAGAACGAGGAAGGCAAGATGGAAGTAGTCACAGTAAAGGGAGACCAGCAGCAAGCCAGGCAGTGCATGCTGGCCGCAGTCCCGGCCGTGAAGGAGCCAGAGCGCGTCAACCTGGCCGAGTTCGAGAAAGGCCTCGATGAGATCGGCCGGGACCCTGAGAAGAAAAGCATCGAGGACCTGGCCGAGGTCAGACTGGATCCGGCAGACCCAGACCGGTTCTTCCTGATCGGCACCCAGCTGTCGGACGAAGAAAGGGCCGAACTCTCCCGGTTCTTGATGCAGAATGTGGACGTCTTCGCTTGGAGCCCAAGTGAGATGCCCGGGGTCGACCCTGAGGTCATGAGCCACAAGCTCAACGTCGACCCTGACCACAAACCAGTAGTGCAGAGGGCCCGCAGAACCGGGCTGCAGCAGACAGATGCAGTCGTGGAAGAGGTCGACAACCTGCTAAAAGCAGGGGCCATCCGGGAAGTCCAGTACCCGGAATGGCTGGCCAACACGGTGGTCGTCAAGAAGAAAACTGGAAAGTGGAGGGTGTGCGTAGACTTCACCGACCTGAACAGGGCTTGCCCTAAGGACAGTTTCCCCCTCCCGAAGATTGACCAACTGATCGACGCCACCTCTGGTCACGACCGAATGAGCTTCCTTGACGCCTACCGAGGCTATCATCAGATCCCGCTCTATGAGCCCGACGAGGAGAAAACGTCGTTCATCACCCCCCGCGGCACTTACTGCTATAAAGTGATGCCCTTCGGGCTGAAGAACGCGGGGGCGACTTATCAGCGCCTCGTCACAAAGATGTTCCAGGCCCAGCTCGGCCGAACGGTAGAGGTGTATATCGACGACATGGTCGTCAAATCTGTGCGCTCCAGCGACCACCTGGCGGATCTCGGCCAAGTCTTCGGCATCCTTCGCACCTACAAGCTCAAGCTCAACGCTTCCAAGTGCGCCTTCGGCGTAGCCTCTGGCAAGTTTCTCGGCAGCTTGGTGACGCGGAGGGGGATAGAGGCCAATCCAGAACAGATCACCGCCATCCAGGGCATCCAAAGTCCCTCTACCACAAAGGAAGTTCAGAGGCTTACAGGAATGGCCGCCGCACTCAATCGCTTCATCAGTCGCTCATCAGATAAGTGCAGGCCTTTCTTCCAACTTCTGAGGAAAAATTTGAAGTTCCAATGGACCCCTGAGTGCGACCAGGCATTGGCCGCACTCAAGACTTATTTGATGTCACCCCCATTGCTCTCCACCCCAACTCGGGGGGAGATCCTGTATTTATACCTTGCGGTCTCGGATCACGCAGTGAGCTCCGTCCTCATCAGGGAGGACGAGGGAGTTCAAAAGCCGATCTATTACACGAGCAAAACACGGCTCGATGCTGAGACCAGGTACCTCCTGTTGGAGAAGCTTGCGTTGGCTCTCATTACCGCCTCCCGCAAGCTCTCCCACTATTTTCAGTCCCACACTATTGTGGTGATCACGGAGCATCCACTCCGGTCATTGTTCAAAAAAGCTGATTTTTCAGGACGCATATCGAAGTGGGCGGTTGAACTGGGGCAGTATGACATTCAGTACCGTCCCCGAACTGCGATCAAAGCCCAGATTCTGGCAGACTTCATAGTCGAACTCACCTGCCCCAACCCGGCTCTGACCCAGCTCGGCACGGCACTGGGGGGCATAGGGCAAGAGCCAGTAGAAACAGAAGTCCAGCAGTCTCCCACCTCGGCATGGAGGATCTTTGTCGACGGGTCGTCCACCTCCAAGAGAGCTGGCGCCGGAATAGTTCTCCAATCGCCAGAAGGACTGGTCATAGAGCAGGCTTTCACCCTCGACTTCAAAGCGACGAACAATGAGGCAGAGTACGAAGCACTGATTGCAGGGTTGAACAGCGCCCGAATCCTCGGAGCCCAGCACCTGGAGATCTTCAGCGACTCTCAACTGGTAACTAGCCAACTCGCTGGAGACTACCAGGCCAGGGACGACAGGATGGCGGCCTACTTAGCCCTGGCGAAAAAGCTACTCTCCCAATTCCAGAAAGCCGAGGTCAGGCAAATATCCCGAGATACCAACACGCATGCAGATGCGCTTGCAACCTGGCCTCCGCTGTCGAAGCAGGAAAGAAGAGGACCATCGAGGTCGGGTCAGTATCAAGGTCAAGTCTAGAGCTACATTCATCTCGGCTTGTCCTTTGTGCTGACCTCGGCCCCAGCTGGATGGATCCAATCGTCGCCTACTTGAAGGATGACCAGCTCCCCGAAGACAAGACGGAAGCCCACAAGATCAGGCTCAAGGCAGCCCGATTTTGGCTCTCTCCAGAAGGCAAACTCTACAGGAAGTCCTTCACGGGTCCGTACCTCCAATGCGTCCACCCGTCCAAGGTGGACGACTTCCTGTACGAGATCCATGAGGGAATCTGCGGCAGCCATATTGGAGGTCGGTCGTTGGCCTACAGAGCAATCAGTCAGGGTTACTGGTGGCCCTACATGCAAAAGGACGCCCAGGTCTACGCCAGAAAATGCGAGAAATGCCAGAAGTTCTCCCACTCCCTCCATCAGCCAGCGCAGGACTTGAGTCCCCTCTCCAGTCCATGGCCCTTCGCTCAATGGGGCCTGGACATTGTGGGGCCTCTTCACCGAGCTCCAGGGAACAAAAGATGGCTGATAGTGGCTACGGACTACTTCACCAAGTGGATAGAGGCTGAACCGTTGTCTTCCATCACGGACAGGGACTCCAGGAACTTCGTCTGGAAAAACATCCTCACGAGGTTCGGCATCCCTCGGACCCTGATCTCAGATAACGGAACTCAGTTCGATTCCAAATCCTTCAGAGATTTCTGCCAAGAACATGGCATCAGAAACCATTACTCCACCCCGGCATATCCACAGAGTAATGGCCAGGCAGAAATCTCCAACAAAGTGATCCTGGACGGCCTGAAGAAGCGACTGGACAAGGCAAAGGGCAGATGGACAGAAGAGCTTCCGAGCGTGCTGTGGGCTTACAGAACAACTCCAAGGAGGTCCACCTCGGCGACACCATTCTCTCTGGCCTACGGGATGGAGGCGGTCATTCCCCTGGAAATCGGCCTTCCTACCCTGAGGACAGAGCTGGTCGACCAAGGTCGGAATGAGACGAACCTGGCGATGGAGCTGGAGCTGGCGGACGAACGACGAGAAGCAGCAGCCCTGAGACTAACCGACTATCAGCAACGGTTAGCCAGGGTATACAATCAAAATGTCAAGGAAAGGAGGTTCACCACGGGAGAGCTCGTTTTAAAGAAGACCCTGCCAGCTGACAGAGAACCAAATGAGGGGAAGCTTGCCCCGAACTGGCACGGCCCGTTCAGAGTAGTTTCACTGGCAGGAAAGTCAGCCTACAAGCTCGAAGACTTGGATGGCAAGCCATTGCCGAGACCGTGGAATGCATCCCACTTGAAGAAATTCTATTTCTAAAGATGTAATGAACTTCAGAATCAATAAAAGCAGCTTTTGCCTTGTCGTCAATGTCTCCCTGGTCGACTCCGGCAACACAGGCTCAACGCCTTGGAAATGGCTTCGAGTTCCTACACTCAGCCTTTCCTAAAATCCCGTGTCTTGGACACACAGGCTCAACGCCTTGGAAACGGCATAGAAGAGTTCCTACACTCAGCCTTTCCTAAAATCCCGTGTCTTGGACACACAGGCTCAACGCCTTGGAAACGGCATAGAAGAGTTCCTACACTCAGCCTTTCCTAAAATCCCGTGTCTTGGACACACAGGCTCGACGCCTTGGAAACGGCATAAAAGGGTTCCTACACTCAGCCTTTCCTAAATCCCGTGTCTTGGACACACAGGCTCAACGCCTTGGAAACGGCATAAAGAGTTCCTACACTCAGCCTTTCCTAAAATCCCGTGTCTTGGACACACAGGCTCGACGCCTTGGAAACGGCATAAAAGAGTTCCTACACTCAGCCCTTCCTAAATCCCGTGTCTTGGACACATGGGCCCACCGCCCTGGAAGAGACCTCGAGTCCCGACTCGGTCGCTCCCTAAAGCTCCTAGCCTTGGGCTATGGAGAGGCTTCGAGTTCTCACTCAGCCGAGATTGGGCCCACCGCCCTGGAAGAGACTTCGAGTCCAGGCTCGGTCGATCCCTAAAGCTCCTAGCCTTGGGCTATGGAGAAGGCCTCGAGTTCGGACACTCGGCCGGATTCCAAGATCAGGGTTTCTACACCCCTCAAAAATCATCGCCAAGCTCATGCCCGAGCGGCCGAGATCAGTGGGATGATGACTCCACTTCGGCACAATGCAGCTCGTCTCGGTCAAAGCCAGCCCTTTCGGCCGAGGTCAGTGCCAGCATTCAAACAAAAAACCCAAGCATTCTAAAACGGCGTAAAGTAATCAGAGGCACTGTACACAACTTGGGTAATCAGAAAATTCCTTTTCATTCATTGCAAACTGCTTCGTTACAAGAAATATATAACAGAAAGCAAAGTACAGAATGGAGGACCGCAGTCCTCTAAAAACAGAAAATAGAGAGGCTAGGAGACTCTGATCTTCACCGACTCTCCAGGCAGAAGGCTCGAGAACGCTGGATCACCACCTGGAGGTTCTGAGCGATCCTGGACCTCACTGGGCTCTGCAACACCCTCGGTGGCCAGAGGGACCAGCCAAGCTTGAAGAAACCTCTCGGACCAGCAGAGCTCCAACCCGCCTGCCGTACGACGGGCGCACAGGGTCGTGTTGGTCGAGAATGCGCCCCCATCCCCTAGCAGCGCATCCTCACTCTGTCTGGCCAAGGGCCAGTGGCCATGGACCCGCGTTCAGAGAGCGCGTGGCCCACGGGGAGATCCTTCAGAGAGCGCGCAGGCCACGACAGCCTTCCCCCCTCGGGGGCAGCCGTCCAGCGGCGCAGAGTTTTCCCCCGGATCAAGTAATCTCAGGCACATCCCAGACATGGTTCTTATGTTCCTTCCCTCTCCCATGGCGAACCTGTTCCCCCTATTTATAGGATGGAAGAAGGCCCAGTCTCCAAAAGGAGTTATGGGGCGAAGTCTCCCACGCGTTGTTGGGAAGGCGCGACTATTGACCAGCGAACCCTATGGCGCCACGTGGAGACATCCGTCAGACTCCCTCGTCTGCCGCGCCACCATGTTCATTGCTATTCAAGATCACCTAAGATACGGAGGATCAGCGCGAATACCAATGAAGATCACCCAAGATACGGAGTATCAGCGCAAATACCAAAAAAGATCTTAAGGGAGCACTCTACCGAACTCAAGCAATCGAAGAACTCAAGCTTAAAAGAGAAAAGCACGAGTATTTCGGAAAACCTTCATTTGTATTAAAGTTTCAATCATTACAGTGTTCAGCAAATACAAATCGAAGAAAATTACAAAGCCTAAAGCAAAAAAGCAAAAATCCCAAGGTCCCGATGTCCCGAGGTCATGACCGGTCAGTTGCACGAGCTGCGGCGTCAGAGGCCTCGCCGGATGGACGGGCAGAGTTCGGCACCGGAAGCGGGTAAGGAGGCGGCTCCCGAAAGGAGCGGTGGCCCTCCGAGACCCCGACCTCTTTCAGGCCGGCGAGCCACCCTTTCGCCCAAGCCTTATCCCTCACCACAAGAACCCTTTCCTTGTAGTGGGCGGTGACCTGCACTTTGGCATCCTCGAATGCAGCATCGCACTCGGACTCGAGCTTAGCCTCGGCTTCATCCGCCCTCTTGGACTCGGATTCAAGCTTCGCCTCGGCCTCGTCCGCTCTTTTGGCCTCGACTTGAAGTAGGGCCGCATAATCATCTCCCATCTTCGAAATGGAGACCTCGAGCTCGGCCGACTTAGTCCTCTCCGCCTCGGCCTCCTCCCTCGCCTGCTCGAGCTTCGCCGCGAATTCCTCTTCTGCCTTGGCCAACTTCTGGCTCACAGCGTCCAGGGACTCTTGCAGGCCGTTCTTCTCCACGGACAGCTCGGCAGCGTCCGCGCTGTACCTCCAGATCCTATCAGCAACGGCCATGGACTTCTGAGCCGCCTGTCAAATGAAGAAGACGTACATGTTAGATCCAAAGAGCGTCAGACGCTAAATTGCTGGTTTAGCAAAGGAAAATGAAGATTTACCACGAAGTTGGACTGCAGCATCGACAAGATCAGCTTCTGATCGCTGTACTTATCCAGCCGCTCCATGTCCCGGGGAAGGGCACAGGCTCGCCCAAGGGCCTCGAGGACCGGGAGATCGATCCTGTGAAGAATGCTATCCTCCACCGTCATCGGCCTCCCCGGCCCGAGCATGAAGCTCGGCTCCCATAACTGCGGCCCCGACGGCAACGAGGCAGCGGCCGAGCTAGGGCCCGCATCAGTCCTCGGCATCTTCAGCGGCCGAGTTCCCTCCTGCTCGACCTCGGCTGGGGGCAAGCGTACCCCTGGGTCAACAGGGCTAGGGGGCACGGGCACCTCCGCCACCTCTGCAGGAGAAGCCACCCGAGCCCTCGGAGACGGATGCCTCGGAGAATCTACCGGCTCCTCGGGGGCTCGGACGTCCTCCACTCCAAGCGCCAAAGCCTCAAGATCCTCGAAGGACAAACGCCTGGTGTGCCTCATCTCGGATCCTGGCGAGGGAGATCGGGCAGATTGACTCGATTCCCTTCCCGAGACCTGGGGAAGTCTCGATTCCGCTAAGGAAGCTAGGATCCCAGACGCTGCCCTAACTTCAGACGACGCCCGCGAGGGCTCTGCGACCTCCGGAACGGCCTGCTCCTGACCGACCCCGGATCCGGCACCTTCACTCTGGATCGGCTCTACGGTGCCCCTCAGATACCCGCGGTACTTCGGCTCATATCCTATAGCAGCGACCAAGCCGCCCTGCCGTCGTGACCGCTGTACCGCTTCACCAGACGGAGCCAGGCATCGTTCCTCTTCCAGATGTATCTGGCAGCCCGTCTCCTCTCCTTCAAAGCTGCAGCAATCAGAAGCATAAGCACGGCAGAATAAAAAGAAACTTATAAAAAAAAAAAAAAAAGAAAAGAAACGGAGGATGTTTACTTGGGATGGTACCGAAGTGGCGAGGGACCTGGTAGCCTCTATCGGTGTCGGCCTCCCCAAACTCCCAGTTCCCAGAGACGTATAGAAGATCGTCCCCGGCATACTTGCTCGAATCCTCCAAGTATCGGACGAAGCCGTCCCGGCCTGACTTAGCCCGGAGATAATAAGATTCCCCGGACCTGCATATGTCATAGACGTCCTCAAGATCGAAGACGCCAAAATCGGTGCCCAGGACCTCATTCAACTTGACCGTGCCCATCACGATCTTAAAGGCATTCGGCAGCAGTTGGCAAGGGCAGAGACGCCACTGACTAAGGCACCTCCTGAGAAGTGGATGAAGGGGGAATCGGACCCCGCCTTCTATCACAGCCACCAGCGGAAAAGGCATCCAGCCTCCCAAAAAGGCGCGGGGGTTGTAGCCATGGGGATCAGCACCCCTGACTTGGACATCAGCAGGGATCCTAAAGGCCGACCTAAAGCCCTCGATCGCTGCCATCGCTCTCTAACCAGTGGTTGTAAATCCCCATTCCTACCCCAGTCTAAAAGCAGAGAAACCCGCAAGAAGAAGAAGCAGAGCAGGAAGAACTTACGGAAGCAGAACAAAGACGCTGGACAGCGAAGAGACTCAACCTCAGCAGCGCACCACTTCTCGGATGAAGCTCCCTCACAGTAGTCTTCCCTCTTCTGACGCTCGCCTCTGATTCAGAATCGCAAACGAAGAATGGAGCAGACCTCAACTGCCCTATAAATAGCAGAGAGTCCCCCCTTTTTTACAGAAACCCTAATCGGGCGTGCCAAGGGGCGCCCTCCCCTGGGATTTCGCGCGAATCATTTCGAAAATTTATTACGCCTCCCTGAAGCGGCGCGCAAATCATTTCAAAAATTGATTGCGCCCCTGACGAAACGGCGCGTAAGACCTCGAAGAGACAGACAACCAGCCAGGGGACGACACGTGGAGCCGTCGAACTGTCTTCAGCATTGAATAGGGGACGCCATTTATCACCTCGAACATCCAAAGCGACAGCGAGTCAGGGCCGAAAGAGGCTCTCCTACAGATAGACCCGGCACATAGCTCCCGACCTCACGGCACTGACGTTCTACGCGAGCTCAGAAGCTAGGGGGCAATTGTGTGGGGAAATTTCCAGAGCTACAGGATTGAGCTAATCACAGCCATCAGACGGGGCTAAACATCCTCACGTGCCATCCGCGTGCCATCCGCGTGCCGTCAACGTGACACCGATCTCACCCCGGCTACCAGGGCAGAGGCCTTGGCCGACATCATACATCTCCAGGCCACAAGCGCCGAACTGGACCACCTCGGGCATCATCTCGGCAAAGAGTCCACATCGGCAAGGCCACCCCGGAGGCTATCTCCGCAGATAATCCTACCTCGGCTAAAGCCACCTCGGCTGAAGAAGCCAGAACAGTAGCCGAAGCGAGAAAGAACCTTCGCCTGGGCCCCTCATCCCCCACGTCACCAGACACGTGGAAGGATAGGGTCACGATCTAGTGGGACAGACACGACATCCAGCCGCCCACTATCTACGCCAGATCGCCACATGGCAGCATCCAGCGGCTGAGGCCACATCAGGGCAAGGCCCGAGGGCAGATCCGCTGGTACTCCTACCGCCAAAGGCGCCCAACACAATCTGGCCCAACAAGACATGCATTTAATGTAATGTGGGCTGACCCGACTGGCATTAAATGCTGAGTGGGCCGGATTAGACCGCATTTATTACTTTGTGGGCTGATCATGACTTCCCAGTCAGATCATGGGACCCACACCCAGATATTCTCTGAGAGATACGATCCATTCCTCTATAAATAGACCTTCAAACACCATGCAAGGTACGCACATTCCATTCACAGAGCCCTTACTCTGTCTCTCTTCTCCCTCTCCTCCCATCGTTCCAGTTCCCATACTGACTTTGGCATCGGAGAGCCTTGCGCCGCTCAGGCCAGGGTCCTCTGACCGTTTGCTACTCCTTTTCAGGCTCTCGGACGGCATCCAGACATCCCAGATACCATCATCTTCACGGATAAGTCCTGTAAGGCACCCTCTTATTGTGGGTCATAATTTTCTGCACTTACAATCCCTTTCTCTATTTATAATCTCTCGCACATTCGGCTCTTTGACGTTACAGGAAACCATCTAGATTGGAGCCTCCCAGCTGAGCTAGACCTACTTCTTCCAAATCTTGAAGGGCTTTCTATGGGAGGCAATAGATTTACAGGACCCATCCCAGTTTCATTAGGCAATGCTTCAAGGCTAACCGTTCTTGACCTCAGTCTCAACAACTTTAGTGGGTCTATGCCAATGAATCTGGGACGGCTAAAGGGCCTCGAGCATCTTAACGTTGAGATTAACCAACTCGTCAATGAGAATGATGAGGAATTCACTTTCATCACTTCTTTAAACAATTGTAGTGATTTGCAAAGTTTAGCTCTAGACAGAAACTTGTTCAGGGGTATACGGCCCGGCTCAATGGCTTATCTCTCTACGAAGCTGATAGGGTTGTGGTTAGGCGGAAATCAGTTTTTTGGAGCCATCCCAAAAGGAATTGGGAATCTAACCAACTTGATTTTACTAGACTTGGGGTTTAACCTTCTCACAGGTACTATTCCCATCCACCTTATGAAGCTTAGAAGGTTACAAGCTCTTTACGTGAATGAAAACAAACTTTCAGGGCAAATCCCAATTTTCCTTGGAAATCTCACTCAGCTATACTACCTAGATTTAAGCAGAAATGATCTACCTGGAAGCATTCCTTCGAGTCTTGGATACTGTCGACAGCTACAATACTTGTATCTCATGACAATGACTTAAATGGGACAATACCTGAACAGGTTCTAAATATCCTCACCCTATTAGAGCTCAACATGAGCATGAATAGTTTGAGTGGCCCCTTACCATTGGATATTGGTAAATCAAAAAGTCTTATTGTGCTGACCATTTTTAACAATGGGTTGTCGGGTGAGATTCCTAGCACTCTGGGCACTTGTGTTAAATTGGAGGTCCTCTATATGCAAGGAAATTTGTTTCATGGAAGCATTCCTCCTTCCTTGAGTGCTTTAGTAGCTCTACAGGTGCTTGATCTCTCACATAATAATTTAACTGGGAGTATTCCAAGAGATCTAGCAAAGCTTTCTTTTCTACAATATCTAAATTTGTCTTTCAATGATTTTGGAGGGTGAAGTGACAGAAAATGGAATTTTTCAAAATGCATCTGCTGTGTCAATTCATGGAAATAACAAGCTTTGTGGTGGAATCCCCGAATTACAATTACCCAAATGCCCCAAGCAGGATATCAAGAAGCAAGAGAGGCGTCATTCTCAGAGAGAGATAATTTTAGTTGTTGTTGCTGTTGTTCTCTCTTTATTCCTTTTGTCATTATGTTTCTTTGCTATTCGGTCAAAAAAGTTATGAGAAAAAATTTCTTTTAAATCTGTCAAGAAAGAGAGTTTCTTAAGGGTAACTTATGGAGAGCTTTTAAGAGCCACCGATGTGTTCTCGTCGGCTAATTTGATTGGTGTGGGAAGGTATAGTTCTGTATACAAGGGAATTCTAAGTCGCATGGAGACATTTGTTGCAATAAGGGGTCGTTTGTCTTTTACGCGTAGGATATGTAAATGCAATTTACACATGTAAATGATGAATATTCAAATTTTAATTATGTAAGTTTACATATGCATTTCTTTTTACAACGTTTGTCTAATAATACTATTTTCGCATCATTTACACATGTGATTCATTTTTCTATGTTTGTTTCAATGATATGTGAGTATGTATTAAACGATTTTGTAAATGATACTTATTATTCATTAAATTTTATTCTACTATAATGATATGAAAATGAGACAAAAAATATCTAATTTATATCAAAGTTTTCATTTGTATTTTAGATCCTTAAAAAAGAATATGTCTTTCAACATGAAATATACTTTTCAGAAATATACATTTTTATCAATGATCACCTTAAAAATAAAATGCATTCCAACATGTTTTGTTAATGAAATATGAGTTTATATTCTAATGGTTAGTATTAGTTTTTTTATTAATTAATATTCAATTTAATATTATCTTAATTCAATATTCAATTTGCATAAAACTTAACCCATGCATCTCACCGGCTTTATGCTAATATTAATCAATTATAGAAAGTTCTTAAAATGAGTATTTTATTTGTTAAGTTCAATTATATTAAAAGTGTCGCAAATTTGTTATGGTTAGATAAACTCGCATTTATACATGATTTTTGAATGATACCATAATGATATATAAAATACATTTTTCATTCTCTCTTACATTCATTTATACATGTTTAAATATTTTTAAAGTAATGCAATAATAAATAATTTTAGAAAACTCATTGAGATATTGGAAGGAAACTAAAATAATAAAGTAATTGTTCAAGTTTACAGAAAAATCATTGAGATATTTATCTTAGAGACCGTCTCTTAAAATTCTTACTATCAATACCTTTTTTTTATTTTTTATTTTTTATTTTTAGTCCTGCAGATTTTGCTCATTAAAATTCATTAGAGCCATTTTCAAGTCTCATCATTCTACACGTGAAAAAGAGAAAATCTAAAAGGAGAAGAGAAGATAGAGAATCAAATTCTGAAATAATAAATCTACAGAGTAAATAGATTTTATAAAGTTTTTCTTTTCTTTTTTGGTATAGCAAGGCAAGAGAGAGAAATAGAGAGGTCGCCTTCATAAAAGGGAGATGAGATGCAGGAAGGGTTTTCATTCATAGGTTTTATTATTATTATTTTTTAAATGCGTTGGAGGGGGGTTTCGAACCCAGAACCTCTTTGATGAAAATGACTCTTTTATTATTATTTTTTTAAATGCGTTAGATGGAGGTTTCGAACCCAAAACCTCTTTGACGGAAACTGCCCAAAACCAAACCGTCCGCCTCCAACGGGTGTTCTTTAAAATCACATGTGGTTTGGTATTTTCTTTTTTCCACCTGAACAGGTGTTCAAATCTTGGTGTGAAAATGAGCTCATTTTCACACCATTTACATATCTGATTTACACACAAGATGCGTAAACACGTGTAGACAAACATGACTGATGCGTAAATACTAAGCATATTCACTATTTACATACGTAAATGGGTGTAGACAAACAACCCCTAAAGGATCTCAGATTACAACAACGAAGAGCTTCTAAGAGTTTCTTAGCTGAATGCAAGGTACTGGGAAGTATTAGGCATCGAAAAATCTTCAGAATCTTAACTGTTTGCTCAGGCCTGGACTTTAGTGGCAATGATTTCAAGGCATTAGTTCTTGAATACATGCCTAATGGGAGTTTAGACAGTTGGCTGCATTCAAGTGCAAAAGGAGATGAGCGTGTTAGGATTCTAGTTGTTGGCTAATTCATTGGTTATGGACAAAACTGGGTTCTTTCACAATTGTATTTTAATATAGAATGGACTGCTGGGATTAAGGAATCAGAGAAGAAAACAGTTACAGGAAAAGAAGAAGTCAGAGTCTCCTCGTGAGTAAACTTTCCTGACAGAGATCGCTCGAGCGAACCTGATCATGTTCGCTCGAGCGAACACAAGACAGAAGCTTGTACACTCGAGCCTCACCCTGCCTACGCTCGACCCACTTTATACAGAGAAGAGGTCGCTCGAGTGAACCTGGGCGAGTTTGAAGTTCCCATCCGGAAACTACTTCCTATTTTCTCTCAAGAGCCCTATTCTATTCCAATCTTACTATAACTCTTGAGGCTCGTTTTTAGGCTTATTTATAGCCTTTATCTCTCTATTTCAAAGTACTTCTCATCAATATAACTCATCTGAGAAGATTCTGAGAGATCCAACATCCACCCAAAGCTTCTAGTTACTGTGCTGAAGATCAAGCTTTGGTTCTGATTCCGTACTACTCTCCTGAAGTAGAGAATCCTTGAAGACGACTTCGAGGAGTTTGTTCAAGCACGGTTGAAGGTGAACGACGAGCTGTCGACAAGATTCGAGCAGTCCTTAGGTTGAGTTACCAACTGGAAAAGGGTTGTAAGTGTCTCTTGTAACTTTCGTATTACAATAGTGCTGGTTGTCTGTTGGCCAAGACAGTAAGGCCCGTGGTTTTTTCCCGAGTAGGGTTTTCCACGTATAAAATCATGTGTCCTTATTGTTGTGTGGATTGATTGCTTTTAATTGGATTTAGGATAAATTATTAGTTTAATCACCTGTGGACTGATAACTAATAGAGATCTGGTGATTGGGACCTCAGCCTGTATTAAGGTCGGTTTTTCAATTGGTATCAGAGCGGGTTGCACTAATCTATTGTGTGATCTATTTTCACTAATCTCTAATGGATATCAATAGAGAAGGAACGTCTACAAACAAGCCCCCTCTCTTAGATGGAACCAATTATGCTTACTGGAAAGTAAGAATGATTGCTTTTCTTCGAGCTATAGATGATCAAGTCTGGGACATAGTTGTGGAGGGATACACTAATCCCACTATTGTTGTTGAAGGACAGACTAGACCCAAACCCAAAGCCCAATGGTCTGCTGATGAAAAGACTAGGTCCAATTGCAACAATAAAGCTGTTAATGCAATTTACAATGGAATTACTGCAACTGAATTTCATAGAATTTCTGCGTGCTCTACTGTTAAGGCTGCCTGTGATCTATTGCAAACTGTTCATGAGGGAACAGACACTGTCAAGTAAACCAAACTCCAAAATTTGACAACTGCTTTTGAGACGATTCGCATGAAAGATGCTGAAACTTTTGATGGATTCAACACAAAACTCACCAAGATTGTGAATTCATGCTTTAACCTGGGAGAACCTATTCCTCAATCTAAAACTGTCAAGAAAATCTTGAGGTCCCTCCCATAACGATTTCGTCCAAAAGTAGTTGCCATTGAGGAGCATCAGGATCTCAATTCTATAAGCGTTGAAGAACTTGTAGGAAATTTGCAAACCTTCGAGGTAAATCATTGTCAACTGAAAAAGGGGAAGGACATTGCACTTGTGTCTTCAAATTCAGTTGATTATCCTGAAAATTGTGATTCTGGCAGTGAATTAGATGATGCACAACTTGAGGCTTACTATGCTAGAAAAATTTAAGAAGCTGTGGAAAAACAAAAAGCCTTTTATTAAAAAGGATTCTTCGAATCCAAAGACACTTTCAAAAGGAAAATATGTACCTAGATCAGAACAAAATAAATCTAAGGGTACACCAAAGCCAATCAAATGCTTTGAATGTCAAGGATATGGTCACACTAGTGCAAAGTGTGCAAATCGAAGAGAAAAGAATAAAGGTAAGGCTTTAAATGTTGCTTGGAATGAAGAATCTGATGAAGAAGAATCTGAACCTGATTCACCTTTAAGTGAGTCTGGAAAATATGTTGCTTTCGTGGCCTTTTCTAACTCTTCTATGTAGGAATCTAAGTCAGAGGATGATTTAGATATAAATGAAATTTCTGATGGAGAACAAGAAGGTGATGAAGATTATCAAAAGCTTTTTCTAGAATCTGTCAGAATATCAAAACTTAGTGAGAAAAGAGCCTTAAAATTGAAGGCAATTGAAGAAAAGAATAGATCATTGTAAGCGACATTGATCGAATCTCAATCTAAGGGAAAGCAGTTAGAAGATCAACGCACCATCTTGTCTGACAAGTTGATTCTTCCAGGTCAAGAGAATGATCGTATGCAATAAAAAATCCAAAAGGCTGATTCTGACTTAGTACTCTTGGGAAAAGAGCTAAACTCTTGCAAATCTGAAAAAGAGAATCTAGCTAGAAAATTGAAGATGGCTCTTTCTGAGCTGGAATCAGTAAAAGCTTCAATAAATTGGATGAATACAGGATCATTAAAGCTCAATGAGATTCTTGGATACCAACATTCTACTTCTTCAAAATCAGGACTTGGTTTTGTTCATGGAGCTTCTTTATCAAAGGACAAAGGTAAGACAACTTTTGTTCAAGGACCTACTATGACTACTATGCCTCCGAATTATTCAAATACCGCACATTCACCAAATCATTATAATAGATATGTGTCTAAATCGCAATCTGTTCCCGTATGTCATTTTTGTGGGATTAAAGGACACATAAGATCACATTGTAACAAATTTAGAAACTTTCAACGAAATCAGCGGAGGAAGCAATACGTTTCTCCTCAACAGGTCAGGACTAGAACCATCTGGATTCGTAAATCTGACCTACGCTGTAATGTGGTCCTAACTGGACTCAGTGCAACTGAATCGGATGTGTGGTACTTGGATAGTGGTTATTCTAGGCATATGACAGGGAACAAAGCCTTATTTACCTCCGTTGACGACTATGATGGTGGAACTGTTCGTTTTGGAGATGGAGGTAAGGCAAAGGTCATTGGTAAAGGAACTGTCTCAGTCCCATGTATGTCTCATTTGAAAAATGTTTATTTGGTTGATGGGCTTAAGACAAATCTTCTAAGTATTAGCCAATTGTGTGACAACAAATATGAAGTTCACTTTTCTGCTAAAGAGTGCATCATTGTTGACAAAAAGGGAAAATCTGTGTTACATGGTAAAAGAAATTCTGATAATTGTTATGTGGTTGCAACAGAAAATGATATATCTTGCGGCTCTGCAATGATAAGTGATATTGACTTGTGGCATCAAAGATTAGGGCATGTGAACTACAAACACTTGGAAAAGTTATCAAAACTTGAACTTGTTCGGGGTTTGCCTACACTTCATAAAGACCCGAATAGTGTTTGTGGCCCATGCCAAGTTGGGAAACAAATTAGAGCTCCACATAAAAAGATTGACTCTCTTACTACCAAAAGACCTCTAGAGCTGTTACATATGGATCTCATGGGACCAACTAATTTTGAAAATATTGGCGGTAAAAAATATATATTTTTAACCGTTAATGATTTTTCTAGAATAACTTGGGTTCGATTTTTACATTATAAATCTGAAACTTTTACTGCTTTTAATGACTTATGGTCTTTGCTTATTGCAGAAAAAGGAAAACAATTTGGAGGAGTTTCGAAAATTCGCTCAGATCATGGATCTGAATTTCAAAATTCCGATTTCTCTACCTTTTGCACAAAAAATGGCATCAAACATGAATTTTCTGCACCAAAAACACAACAACAAAATGGAGTGGTTGAAAGAAAAAATAGAGTGGTTCAAGAAATGGCACGGGTTATGTTGTGTAGCAAAAATATTCCGCAACGGTTTTGGGCTGAAGCAGTAAACACAGCTGTTTATGTGATTAACTGTGTCTATCTTCGACCAGGCACAAAAACCACCCCATATGAAATATGGACTGGAGTCAAGCCAAACATCAAATATTTCCAAACATTTGGCAGCAAGTGTTATATCTTACGGGATAGAGAACACTTAACTAAATTTGACTCTCAAAGTGATGATGGAATTCTACTTGGCTACTCTTTGACAAGTAAAGCATATCGGGTTTTTCACATTAAAAAATCAATCGTCATGGAGTCCATTAATGTGGTTGTTGTAGATGATGCAGGTACATCTGATTGTTTTTCTATGATGATGAAGGTATGACTTTTACTCCTTCTTCTGAATAGGTTATGAATAACAATGAGGACAATTCGTCTCCACCTGAATCTGAAACTGAGACGAAAAGGAAACCAATGCAACTGCTGCATCTTCGAGTCCAAAGAAATCATCAGAATCAATTGTGCCGGATATCATTCGTCAATTCGAAGAGAAAAGTGCTACAAAAAGCTCAAAACCTACTGATCAATCTCTTAGGAAAGTTGCAACTTCCTCTTCTGTACATTCACGATCCCAAAAAGGACAAGTTCTCAAAGATCATCCACTGGATAAAGTGATAGGTGAGATCTTAGCTCCTTTAAAAACCAGACAACAGGTACGTGATAAGGTAAGTCACTTATGTTATGCTTCTTCTTTAGAACCAAAGAATGTTAAAGATGCTCTTGTTGATGATTGTTGGATTAATGCTATGCATGATGAACTTGCTGAATTTGAAAGAAATCGTGTTTGGAAGCTTGTTCCTAGACCCTATCACACAAACGTCATCGGTACAAAATGGATTTTTAAAAGTAAAACTGATGAGACGGGTCAAGTGATTAGGAACAAAGCACGCCTAGTCGCTCAGGGGTATACTCAAGTTGAAGGCATTGATTTTGATGAAACATTTGCCCCTGTTGCTAGACTTGAGTCAGTTAGATTGTTACTTGCTATTGCTTGCTTTTTGAACATCAAATTGTTTCAAATGGATGCGAAAAGTGCGTTTCTAAATGGTTTTTTAAATGAGGAAGTTTTTGTTGAACAACCAAAAGGATTTTAAGATCCACATTTTCCTGATCATGTTTATCAGTTAAGAAAAGCCCTTTATGGTCTCAAACAAGCACCAAGAGCCTGGTATGAAAGATTAACAATGTTTTTGATTGAGCATGGTTTTAAAAGAGGGACTGTTGACAAGACCTTGTTCGTCAAACAAGACAAGAAAAACATTGTTATTGCACAGGTCTATGTCGATGATATAATTTTCGGTTCAACTTCCGAGCTCCTATAAGATAAATTTACTCAAAAAATGGCTCGTGAGTTTGAAATGAGCATGGTTGGTGAACTTTCATTCTTTCTGGGTCTACAAATCAAGCAAACTCCTTCTGGTATATTCATCTCTCAGCCGAAATATGCTAGAGAATTACTGAAAAAGTTTGGCATGCAGTCATCGAAACATGCAAGAACTCTCATGAGCACAACTGCCAAAATTAGCCTTGATAAAGATGGCATGGACATCGATGAGAAACTCTACAGGAGTATGATAAGGAGTCTTCTCTACCTTATTGCAAGTCGTTCGGATATCGCTTACAGTGTTGGTGTTTGCGCGAGATACCAGTCTGAACCAAAACTTTCTCATGTTCAAGCAACCAAACGAATTCCCAAATATATAAATGGAACCATTGAATATGGCATCTGGATGTCCAAGGATACCAACACTTCAATTGTTGGTTATTCGGATGCTGATTGGGCTGGCTGTGTTGATGATAGGAAAAGTACTTCTGGTGGTTGCTTCTTTGTTGGAAATAATTTGGTGGCTTGGCACAGTAAGAAGCAAACCTCGTCGTCTTTGTCGACTGCTGAAGCTGAATATATTGTTACTGGAAGTTGTTGTACACAACTCCTATGGATGAAACAGATGCTGAAAGATTATGAAATTGCTCAAGAAACAAGGACTGTGTTTTGTGATAATCAGAGTGCTATCGACATTTCCAAAAATCCGGTACAACACTCCCAAACTAAACACATTGACATAAGGCACCATTTCATTCGTGATCTTGTGGAGGAGGAAATAGTCTCTTTGAATCATATTTCTACTAATAAACAATTGGCAGACATTTTTACAAAACCATTGGATGGAACGCGGTTTGAATCTCTACGTAAATCACTAGGGATTTCTCTTATTCCCTAAACTCCATACATTTTTATTTATTTAAGTGCACACTCACAATTCTCACTTGACCAAGATTGTTTTAATTTTTTTTTGCACTTCATGGATCGTATTTTTCGATTCTCTCACGGCTTTCTTCGTCTTTATTCTTTGAGAGATGTTAAGGTAATTAGATTAAATCGGAGGATCAGGGCTACCTACGATTATGTGTGATAGCTACCACTTGGTTGGTAATTTTCATTTGGAGAAGGCTACCATTTTCGATAGTGTGAAAGTCACCCATGATGGTTTAATTTACCCCATATCATATAAAAAAAAAAGGAAAATTAAATTTAAAAAAAAAGGGAAATTACGTTTAAAAGTTTAAAAAAAATGCAAATTAAGCTGAATTGCTAAATCGCCTAACTTTTTGTTGATGAGTTTGCTCCCTATACAACATTTACGTTCATCTCGAGGAGATTTAGGGGGAGTAGGTCCCACACATTTTTTTATTTATTCTTTTAAAATTTCTTTTCTCTTGGTCATACTGTTCACAAAGTCACTGTGCGCTTAAATTTATGAAAATCCCTCTTTACTGTATTTTATGGAGTAATTTGACCAAACAATAGACGTTAGAGAATTTTTGCCGCGCCCCATTTAAAATTTTAAATTCTATCAAGTCGCTCGAGCGACCACTCAAGTTCGCTCGAGTGACCTTGCAGCGTTTATATCCGGGCCTTTTTCATTCGTTTCTGTTTCTTCTTCCTCCAAGCCCTAGAACCCAATTTCGTTTCTTCAAGTTTTTGGGAACCTCTTTCTGCCATCTCGGTTTCGTCTATTTCACCAAGGTATATACTACTATTCTTCTTACTCATCCTTTCATTTGAATCTCTTTCTTCCATTTTTCAACTTCGAATGAAGATCACTGATTTTTGGATTTCGGTTTTTGCCCATTTTTTTTCTCAATCACTGTTGCTATTTCTCCCCTTTTTAGCCTTCAGTCATCTTTTCTCTATTGTGTTTCCTATTCATTTGGGTTGTGTTTAAGGATTTGGAATGTTGATCGGATTGAAAGCTTCTGTGGATTGACATTTTGAACAAAGGATTGCTCATTCTATGGAATTTGTTTGCCATAAGCCATAATTGAGATTCTCCTGTTCACATTTGGCAAATTCTTTTTGGAACAAGGTTGGCTTTGAACATTGCCTGCTAAGGAGACTGATTCAACTATGGATTTTGTTTATGGAACATTGCTTGAATGGTTATCCATTTTGGCTCCAGATTTTTTTTTACAGGATCATTGACACACTATTTGCTTGATGATGTGCCATTTGAAGTACTCATAATCTGTGTTCTCTTTTATGCTGTTGATCTGATTCAGGGTTTTTGTCACTCCTCTCCATGACTTCTAAAAAGAGGTCTCATGCTGCATCTTCTTCCTCTCAGCCACAATTTGACAGACATATATCGGTTTCCATCTCTGGCCAAATCCATTCTTTTCGAAGAACAATTCAAGAAACGAACTGTTGAATCTGAGAGAGAGATTGATGAGGCTTTCCTTGAAAAGGATGTTTGTCACAGTTTATCTACTAGGAATTGGTACTCCTTATTTAATTTTGAAATCAATGAAGTATATACAGATTGGGTTCGTGAATTCTACTGCAATTTGGAACCTGTGTCTGAAACCTCTTTAAAGACATTTGTTCGAGGAAAATGGATTACCATCTCTGCACAAGAAATCTCTGAATTTCTTGGAACTTCGATTGTTGAGAGCCCAGATTATCCCATTCCAGAAAACACACAGGCTCAGATAGACTATGATAGCATTGGTACATTGTTGTGTGGTGAAGACACTCTGTGGCCGGGGCTCTTCTTCCCCATGGAAATCTGACTGAGGAATACAGATTCTCAATCGTTTTGTTTGTCACAATTTGGAGCCTAGAGGTCACACGTCTGATGTTAGCCACAAGAATGGTTATCTATTCTACTGTATTGGAACTGGTAAACAAGTGAACATTCCTCAAGTAATTCTGAATTTTTTCTTTAGAATGCTTTCTGCGAAGCGTAACTCCATTCTGCCTTTTGCGGCTTTTATTACCGAATATCTTTTGTGGAGGGAAGTTCCCAAGAAGACAAATGAGCTGTCACAAAGGATAAGGAACCCAATCAATGCTAGAACATTGGTTCTATCATCCGCTCATATTCCACCAGTTGTTCAAGGCGCAGAGGCTCAGGCAGAAAACATTGCACCGGGTGTAGCTGTTCAGGGGGAGCAATAAGGAAATCCGGATCAAATTACTCTTCTTAGAGAACAAGTGCAAGCCATGCAACTTCATATGGATACAAGGTTTTCTGCAGTAGATGGTCGTCTGGATGTATTTGATATGCGCTTCAACTCTATTGATGAAGCCCTTGCTGCGATCCTTGCTCGCCTTGGAAATCAGTGATAAAGACTGATTGTTTTTTTTTTTCTTTTGAAAAATCATTTGATATTTTGCTGCTTCTTGCTTATGTAGATGATATTTTGGTGACTTTTGCTCATGTGTTCTTATGCTTACTTATTATCATAGAATCTATATGTTAGACTGTTCTTTCTACCATCATCCACCTTTTTGTATTTCCATTGTCAATTTATGAACAAAAAGGGGGAGAAATTTATCATATTTCTATGATGTTGCATTTGATCTTGTGAACAAGGTTTTTGCAGGACTTTTGAGGACTAGACATTTTTGTTTGAAGATTGGTTTCCGACTTGTATGGGTACAATTTTCTGTAATTAGGTGTTTTGTCCATGAATTGCCAAAGGGGGAGATTGTTAGGATTCTAGTTGTTGGCTAATTCATTGGTTATGGACAAAACTGGGTTCTTTCACAATTGTATTTTAATTTAGAATGGATTGCTCGGATTAAGGAATCAGAGAAGAAAACAATTGCAAGAAAAGAAGAAGTCAGAGTCTCCTCGTGAGTAAACTTTCTTGACAGATGTCGCCCGAGCGAACACAAGACAGAAGCTTGTACGCACGACCCTCACCCTGCCTACGTTCGACCCACTTTATACAGAGAAGAGGTCGCTCGAGCGAACCTGGGCGAGTTTGAAGTTCCCATCCGGAAACTACTTCCTATTTTCTCTCAAGAGCCCTATTCTATTCCAATCTTACTATAACTCTTGAGGCTCGTTTTTAGGCTTATTTATAGCCTTTATCTCTCTATTCCAAAGTACTTCTCATCAATACAACTCATCTGAGAAGATTCTGAGAGATCCAACATCCACCCAAAGCTTCTAGTTGCTGTGCTGAAGATCAAGCTTTGGTTCTGATTCCGTACTACTCTCCTGAAGTAGAGAATCCTTGAAGACGACTTCGAGGAGTTTGTTCAAGCACGGTTGAAGGTGAACGATGAGCTATCAACAAGATTCGAGCAGTCCTTGGATTGAGTTACCAACTGGGAAGGGTTGTAAGTGTCTCTTGTAACTTTCGTTTTACAATAGTGCTTGGTTGTCTGTTGGCCTAGACAGTAAGGCCCGTGGTTTTTTCCCTAGTAGGGTTTTCCACGTATAAAATCCTGTGTCTTTCTTGTTGTGTGGATTGATTGCTTTTAATTGGATTTAGGATAAATTATTAGTTTAATCACCTGTGGACTGATAACTAGTAGAGATCTGGTGATTGGGACCTCGGCCTGTATTAAGGCAGGTTTTTCAGAGCGCCTTCAATTGAAAATATTGAGCTTCATTCGGAGGCTAAATGTAGCCATTGATATAGCTTGTGCCTTGGATTACCTTCATAATCATTGTCAAGCACCAATAATTCACTGTGACCTTAAACCCAGCAATGTTCTTCTTGATGAAGACATGGTCGCACACGTGGGCGATTTTGGCCTTGCAAGGATCCTTTCAGAAGACTTCAATTATTCTCAGTCTCAAACCTACTCACTCACAATGAGGGGGACTATCGGATATGTTGCTCCAGGTACATAACGCTTGTTTTTTGTTTCTGTAGAACAGGTATACATTTATCTCTTATTTTAATCTTAAAGTCTTTTGGAAAAAAGTTTTTTTTTAAATTATATTAGTACCTAATATATAACAAATGGACCTCAAGACACTATAGTACCCATGGGCCAGACCAGCCCAAGCCTGTCTTGAATTGGCTGGACATAGGCTGGGTTTTAAGACCTTGGAATGGATATCTGGGCCTCATTTTCTTGTTCAATAGTTAGATAGCCAAGGCAATACCCGGGCCTTTAGTATATATGCTTGAAGGCCTAGTATGGTTTGGCATTTTTAGCACTATGGACTACACGAGTTTTGCTAATGGGTTGTACTTGCGCTTAGTTTTTAGACCTTTGCAGCTTGAATATTATTAGGCCCTGTGACAATCTTCGGGCCAGAATGTGGCAACCCATGAACACCCTATAATGAATGCACTCACCAAAATGTTTATCTAATATGTTAGCCCAACTTGGATACATTGAATTACTGTGCTAGGTTCTTGGGTCAGACTCCAGAGTAATTTCTTATGTTTCTTTATAGGGTCGAATTAATTAAAAGTGATCTAGTTGGGCCGAGCTTGAGCGTAATCGAGCTTGAACTTGAGCATGAGTCAAGTTTGATAAACCTACCTCTGATTAAGCTCAACGAGCCCATGGTAGGAGCTCAAGTTGGATAAGAAAGAAGAATGGCCGAGTTGAGCTCGAGTTCGTCTTGATTTCTTCCCATTATATTCCTATATATGTCATATGTAGAGTCATATGAAACAAATAAAATTATAAGCTAGACAAGAGTCAGGCCAAACTGGTGCCAGGTCAAAGCTTTACTTGTGAGATAATCAAGCCATATTCTCAAGCTGTGTGAAAAGCATATCATAAATCATTGATGTATGTAATGCATATAACTCATATCTATAAGCAAATAGTGAATTTAATTTTTTCCCTTTCTGGTAAAGCTAATTCTTTTTGTTTATGTGAATAAATAAGCATCAAGTTCAGAAAATCTTGATCACAAGTCGATGTTGAATGATCAAGACTTCGTCATATTGAAAGCTAACCATTGCTCGACCTGCCTATGATACAATCACATGATTTTAGTTCTACTTGACTTTCACTTGTTTTCAATTCACACATCCTATAGTACTTATGAATGTGAATATGGAGGTATGAGATGCACCAGCAAACTTTAAATCCTTACTCATTGAAAATCAGAGGTGTATGAATTGCAGAATATGGTACGGGTGCCAATACATCCACATCTGGAGATGTGTACAGTTATGGAATTGTTCTGCTGGAGATGCTCACTGGAAAAAGGCCTTCCGATGATATGTTTGAAAATAACCTCAATCTTCATGAATTTGCTAAGATGGCACTTCCTAAACGTGTGATGGAGATCATAGATCACGGATTGCTCTCAGAAGAAATTGAAATCATTGGGCACGGTGAAAACTCCAACAACATTAGAAGCAAGATGCAAGAGGCTCTGATTTCTTTGGTGGAAATAGGTGTATCTTGTTCTCATGAATCACCAAAAGAAAGAATGGAGATGAAGGATGTTGTCATTGAGATACAAAAAGTTAAAGACTTTTATCTGAGGTGCTGAAGTGTGGTTAGTTGCCTAGGTAGACGGTCATTATGAATAAAGGTTCATCTGTTCTCTGTTTTATTGAGGTTACTTTGGCTTCCATGATGAGAAACCATAAGAGTTTTTTTTTTTTTTTTTATTCCTTGTATGTCTGGTGTGCTTCTTCTACGAGAGTGTTTGTTTGTCATTAAAGGAAATGAATCGTCTCTCTCTCTCTCTCTCTCTCTCTCTCTCTCTCTCTCTCTCTATATATATATATATATATATATAAAACCCACCCCCCCCCCCCCCTACACACACACAACACACAAAAATATATATATATATATATATAATAGAGTGGGAAATTTGAACCATAGACCTACTTGAAATTAAAACAGAAATTGAAGGTTCTCAGAAAAATTGACAATACAACAGCCTTTTCAGACCATTTGCGCTTTATACACAGCGGAGAGCTGTAGTTTTTGTACTTCTGCTAGAAAAAAAGTAATCACGACAAAGAAGCAAAATACCCCGTCTCATCTTAGGCTTCAATTTTGAAAGTTTAGGGTACGAGATCTCTAAGTTGGTCCACTCAATAAATCAGCACACTAGTGTGCAAAAAATAATAATCAACGCAGCGAAAATAAAATCACAAGCACACACCACAATGACACCAAATTTAAGGTAGAAAACCCTAACCGAGTGAAAAACCACCGATCCGAACTGGATCAAATCAAACACTATGAATCTTGCAATTGCAAGAAACTTAGATTTCCTCCCCAGATATCCCCTATCTAAAGACTGAAGTTACATTGTGTCGTTTCACGCTTCAACAACTTCACATCGTTAATTACAACAGATTCAATCCTGCGATTGACTCCTCAAATCTTCTACGCATGAAGATGATATTCTACAAGGGATGCAGAACAACCTGGCTCTCTAGAGTACTTGGCAACACAACTCTTCAATAAATCTCAAGAGAAGAACTCTCTCAATTAGATCACTAATTCAGAACTTGAGAGATGATCTGTATCTCATTGGGTTGTGAGAAACACCCAATATATAGCTCCAAATCTGTACTTAAGACTCCTAATAATAATCCACTCAGAATATAGAGTCCATCTCAAATTTCTTCTTAGAGTCCGGAACCAACTATACTTTTTGTGTCACCCTCGAGATTCACCCGCGCTATAGCGAGGCATGTCTCTGCCAGTTTTGTGTTTTAGGCTCTGACAGCTTGATAGCCTACCTTTTATCCTTACAATCTCCCCCTTTTGGCAATTCTTGGACAAATCTTCGTTGAAACAATACAATATGATCTACCCAAAAGAAAAATCCAAAATACATTGAATTTTAAAACAACAAATTAGCACTGTAGATCTTGTTGGCTTGAAAAACTCCCCTTGGCTTCATTTATCTCCTCCTGTATTAGTTCATAATTGACAAACAAAAATCATCATGCAGCTTCTGTCAATCTGGATGCAGTAGCTCCCCCTCAATTTTGACTCCCCCTAACTAGCTATGATCTTCGTATCAGCACTGGGGGTGGGAGCTTGACCTCCTTAATCAGGGCATTATATAATTAGCCACCCACACTTGTGTAGTTTGAGCTTTCAGCATAGTGTGAGCAAACTCCTTAGGCAAATCAGACATTCTAACTCAAATTGGAGTCGTCTTGGGTGGAGAAAAATTATTCCGCCATTGCTTGGTCTTGGGTAGACTTTGCAACTTCTTGCAATGGGGACGACTGTGTCCTTTCTTTCCACAATAGTGACAAGTAGATGTGCGTACAGCGCGTGAAATATTCTTTTTCTTGAAACTACTCGACACATTATTTGAAAGTACAGTATGTGGAGTAGCATGTGCAACATTTGAAACAAAAATTATTTTACCTTTAGCATTTGAAGTGGATGCACCATGATTATATAGCCGAGACCGCTCCTGTCAAACTGAGACTTCTGATTGCATAAGATGTTTGTAAGAGTCTTCGAATTAGTGTTCATCTTGTTTAGCGAAGCTTGTTTCAGGTCTAGCTCATACAGAGTGATCTTTAATCTTCTTTGCAAATCTTTATTTTTAGCTTTTACCTTCTATAACTCTGTTCTTAAGGTCTCGATCTCTTCTTCAGCCTTCTTGATTTTCTGACCATCAGTAGTCAGATTTTTAGCAATGCAGTTCTTTTGACTTTCCAAGAGATAAACATTTTCAAGTGCTTGCTCTAATTCAATTTTCAATGCGGAACTTTCTTCTTTAACAGCCTTAAACTTGATAGTAATCTTGTTGACATACTTTGTCATCGGACGTAATCAGCATATGTAGTATGATACAACTCTTCATAATTTTTCTCTCGATCTGACGTCTCATCATCAGTATCATTGTTAGACAGAGACTTACCCATGAATGCCACAAACTTGCCATTCACAGTTTCAAAATCATCAATTGAAGGTTCTTTTTCTTTTTCTGATGACTCTTCATCCCAAGTTGTATTGGGAGTTTTTTTCTTTGTACAATTTTTCTTATTGGCACACTCATTCGCATAGTGTCTGTAGTCTTGGCACTCAAAACACTCAGTTCCTTTCGCAGAATCCTTCTTATCAAATTTAGAACTCTTCCACTTGACTTGTTTTGACTTCATGTACCGTCTATAAAAACCTGCATGGCCCAAGAAAGATCTGATATTCTTCACTGTTTTTGGTGGCGGCAGGTTGGAAATGAGATCAATTTTGGCCTTGTCGACCTCGATGCCATTCTCAAAAATAACATGGCCTAGAACAATTCCTCTTTTCACCATGAAATGACACTTATTCTAATCCAAAACAAGATTCTTCTTTTG
Organism: Litsea cubeba; assembly: GCA_012931725.1. NCBI lineage: Eukaryota > Viridiplantae > Streptophyta > Magnoliopsida > Laurales > Lauraceae > Litsea > Litsea cubeba. The sequence goes on along the minus strand of CM022949.1, from coordinate 80,061,183 downwards.
ACATCTCACTAAAACAAGGTTTAGCTGATGCAAACATTCTTGGAAACTACTCCCATGATCGAAAAATTGTCCATAAAAACCTCTAAGAATCGCTCGACCATGTCCGAAAATATGCTCATCATACACATTTGAAATGTCGCAGGTGCATTGCACAGCCCAAAAGGCATGCGCCGGTAGACGAATGTACCGAAAGGACATGTAAAAGCTGTATTGTCTTGGTCCTCGGGTGCTATGGGTATCTGATTATAGTTGGAGTATCCGTCAAGGAAACAATAAAAGGCATGACCGGCTAGTCTCTCAAGCATCTGGTCCATAAATGGGAGGGGAAAATGGTCTTTACGGGTGGCCGAGTTTAACTTTCTATAGTCAATGCACACTCGCCAGCCCGCCTGGGTCCTTGTGGGCACTAAGTCGTTCCCCTCATTCTTCACAACAGCTATCCCGGACTTTTTTTGCACAACATGGACTGGGCTCACCCATGAGCTGTCCGAAATTGGGTAAATGATACCTGAATCCAAAAGTTTCAGAACCTCCACTCTTACGAGATCCTTCATTGATGGATTAAGACTCCTTTATGGTTCTCTGGATGTTTTTGCATTTTCTTCCAAATGGATCCAATGTTGAACCACAGATGGGTTTATTCCTTTTATATCAACAATTGTCCAGCCTATAGCCTCTTTGTGATCCTTCAGGATCTTAATCAATTGTTGTTCCTGGACTTTTTCCAAGTTCGAGGCTATAATGACGGGGAGAGTCTCAGATGGGCCTAAAAACACATACTTGAGGGTGTCAGGTAGTGGTTTTAGGTCGAGCTTGGGCGGTTCTTCAATTGATGGAACAGGTGGGGCAGCCCATGGAGTCAAGATCTCTGGCTTGGGTTGCCATTGACTCCTCTCAAAAGCAGGGGCATAATCCAGTAACGCATTTACTTCTTTAATGCTATTCTTAACATCAATGTTACCTCCAAAATGTGCAAGACATGCCTCTAGTGGGTCCTCACAAACTGACTGTGATCCTACACTCTCAATAAGCTCCTCTAGGTAACTTACCTCACAAATTTCATTATCATTCTTATTTCTGGGTTGCTTGCCAATGTTGAAAATGTTTATCTGGATTTTCATATTCCCAAATGATAGGTGCATCACATCATTTCAACAATTAATTAGGTCATTGGAAGTGGCCAGGAATGGTCTCCCTAAAATTACCGGGATCTTCATGACATTTCAGATTGGTGGTCGGGTATCAAGGACTACAAAGTCTACCAGGAAAACAAACTCACCTACCTTGATCAAAACATCCTCAACAACACCTTTGGGGTACCTAACTGAAGCATCAGCTAGTTGTAAGGTCACCTTTGTCCGTTTCAGCTCCCCCAAACCTAACTCCTCGTATATAGAATACGGGAGCAGGTTGACACTTAAACTCAAGTCCAACAAAGCCTGTTCTATGTGATGATCCCCTATTTGACAAGAAATTGTAGGACACCCAGGGTCCTTGTATTTGATTAGGGTCGAAGTGATAATGATGGAACAGCATTGCTGGGCTGGAAATGCCTTTTTGGGTACATTGGTTGTTCTCTTGAATGTGCATAAATCTTTAAGGACTTGGCATAAGTCGGGATCTGTTGGATGGCTTCTAACAGTGGGATGTTAATTCTCACTTGCTTGAACACTTCAAGGATTTTATCCGGGTGGATATTATTTTTCATTGACCTAGCCTCTGAGGGTATGGGGCCTTGGGAACAAAGGTTCTAAGAGGGGACTCACTCGGTGAGGGGACTCATAATGGTCTTTCAGGTTCCACAATAGATTCTGGGTCCTTCTTTGGTTCCTCGGGTTCTTCTTCCAAACCTACATGCTCCCTCCTCACTTGGGTTGGCTCAGATTGCCTAGGGTCCTCTTTTGGTATGTCAACCTCCCTTGAGGCCATTCTACGGGTGGTAACTACATGCACTGCATTGACTTGCTCATGGACTTTACCCTTGTCATCATGGGGTTGGCTTCGGGCTGACTTGGGAAGGTACCTTTGTCTCTTTGAGCTATTGACCTGGCCAGCTGGCTGACAATGTATTCCAGCTTGGCAATGGACTGGGTATTGGCATTCAGATTCTGAGCAGTGCTTTGCTGGAATTGGAGGGTATTTTGGGCCAACATTTTCATTGTGTCCTCTAGAGAACGTATCTACTGATTCTACGGATTAAGATTCTGATAACTTTCGACCATGGGTGGTGCTTGTGACACTTGGGGTACTTGAGGTTTTTGGTATCCCGGAGGTGGCATATGCTGGGCCATTGGCTGAGAAGGGTTTCCTTGGTGTTGTCCTTTGGTCCATGAAAAATTAGGATTATCCTTCCAACCGGGATTGTATGTATTCGAATACGGATCATACCTCGGCCGTTCATAGCTAGTATTCTGGTAAAGTGCACTCACCTCCTCCATACTCTCACTCTGACTTTGACCAAAGAATGCTCTACATTGGGATCCAGGATGAGTAAAATCTCCACAATTGGTCTAGGTGGGGGCAGTAGGGTCACTAACTGCTTGGCTCATCTTTAATGATTCCAAGGTCTTTGGGGTGGTCTGTTGACATGTCTGGTTCATTTCAAGGGCTTCTAATCTCCTTGTCAGCGTGGCCAACTTGGCCTCGGCCTCAAATTTGGGTTCCACTCTATGCATGCCCTTCCTTCTGCAACAATGGGTCTTTTGGGATCCTCTCTGATAGGTTTCCATTGGAGAGTGTTCTCAGCGACCTCCTCAAGGTATGTCCAAGCTTGGTCCACTATTTTTTGAGTGAATACTCCATTGTAGAAAGACTCCACCATGGTCTTGGTGGGATAGTCCAGTCATTCATAAAGGATTTGGATTAGCCGGATCTTTTCAAATCCGTGATGCGGGCATTGTAACAGTAAGTCTTTGAACCTTTCCATGTACTCATATATGGTTTCTCCCTCCAGTTGGTGGAAATTGTTTAGGGTATGTCTAATGAAGGCCGTTTTCTTTTTTGAATAAAAACTTTTTATAAAAGGCATCGACTAGTCCCCCATGTGTTTATGGAATTAGCCTGTAGGGCGTAAAGCCATGCTTTCGCCTTCTCCTTCAACGAGAATGAAAACAACCAAGATTAAGGGCTTCTTCAGGCATATGGTTATACTTCATGGTCCCACAGATTTCCTCAAACTCTCACATGCTGATATGGGTTCTCATTCCCTTCCCCTCGAAAAATTGGTAACATCTGGATTAAGCCGGATTTTAGCTAAAATGAGGCATTTGTAGTGGGTATGACAATACAGGAGGGCTGGGTAGATCGGGTTGGGTACATGTACTCCCTAAGAGTCATGTGTTGGGGGTGTGGGTTTCTGTCAGCCATTTCCTCAATGTAATGGGGTCCGCGAAATTCTCAACAGGGATATCGAATATATTGAAGCTCTCTAAATGACCATGGACGCGTAACCAATTGTGCATAAACTACCGCTCAACTCCGAAAGTGATGGCCCGCTCAAGTGATGATGAACCATGATTAATGCTTAAACACAAATAAGCAAAACAAAATGATTTTGAAAAACAAACCAATCTATGCTTAACTAATGCTACCTAAGATTAAACTAGACAGATCCTAACTGTGAAGAGTACACCTAGGTCTCCAATCCGGTCCTATGAAATGTAGTCGGCCAGGCAAGCCCCCAGGGGATTGGTGGGATCACGATGCACGTGGCAAAGGTTCTGCTTAAATACCAAATTCCTAGAATAAATGAATTGTCTCCCTCAAGGGACAACGCTATTCTAGGCACCGATTTCCGTCAAGGAGCGCAAATGATACAACCTTTCACTACAACAAACTGCACTTTTCCCGACGATATTTGCCGACGCAGTGAAAATTTGCGTCGGTAAAAGTCTCATTTCCAACGCATATTTGGACTGCGTCGGCAAAAGTCATAGAAATTGATACTTTTACCAACGCAAGTAAGACCGCGTTGGCAAAAGCTATAGTAACCACATTGGCGCCAACAAAAAATCCCCACAAAAGAGAGGGAAAGTTTTGCCAACGCATGTGTTTCTATTGGCGACGCAATAATGCGTTGGCAATTATCTTGCCTATTTGCGACGCACAGATGTGCGTTGGGAAAGATCTTGTTTTTTATTTGCACCATTGCCAACGCATGAGTTGCGTCTGCAAAGCCCCATCTATGACAAACTTACCTTTCCTGACACTATTTTCCGACGTAGTGAAAATCTGCGTTGGCAAAAGTCACAGAGAATTGCTACTTTTACCGACGCAAATAAGACCGCGTTGGCAAAAGCTGTGGAAAACCTTTCCTGACACTATTTGCCGACGCAGTGAAAATTTACGTTGGTAAAAGTCTTATTTCCGATGCATATTTGTACTGCGTTGGCAAAAGTCACAGAGAATTGCTATTTTTACCGACACAAGTAAGACCGCGTTGGCAAAAGTTGTGAAAAGCATGTTGGCAATTATTTTGCCTATTGGCGATGAACAGGTCTGCGTTGGGAAAGCTCTAACTTCTTATCTGCACCATTGGAAACGCACGATTTGCATCCGAAAAGCCCCATTTAGTAAATAATGGTAGTGACGGGAGTAAAGGCCCGCCGCCAAACTGCTACGAAGTGGGTGACACATAGCAGTGTAGCGGTGCAATTTGAAAAAATCGCCCAAAAAATCTGAAAATATTCCGAATAATCCAGAAAATTATAAAATGAAAGAATATGTGGTTCTTTTGCAAAAGTAAGTAAAAAAAATGGGCGTAGTGGTACCCTCAATATATGAAGTCCTGTTTCGTTGTATAAATAGAAATTAATAGTAATAATTAGATTTTTCACCTGTATTCATGTTTCTTAGTCATATTAACTTAGAAAGTAGTGGAAAGCTAAAAAAAAGCTAGAGCATGAAATAAAGGCATAAGACTTAAGAGTTAGGTCATTACTCAGTACTCATTAGTGAACATTGAACAATGGAGAATAATTAAACAGGTTTAACTATATCTTTATCACTATACCATTCTAAACATAATTAAACATGTTTAATATTATATCTAGTGAGTTATGTCAATAATAGACATCCAAGCACAAAAAAGGAAAGACAGCTAGCAAAAGAGTTCTAACTATCATTGTCAAGTAGGATTCTTTTGTCATCATGATTGCCACTTCTTTAAAACATGCGCTCCACGAAGGGGGTCCGGGGGTATCCCCCGGCGGGGATCGAGCGGCGAACATAAGCGGACCCGCTAAAACTTAAAAATTATATATTTAGAAAACCCTAACTTTATAAATAAATATTTCGTTTCCCTCGTTTTTCCTCTCTCTCTGTATATCTTTTCGTTTCCCTCGTTTTTCCTCTCTCTGTATATCTCTATCCTCTGCGTTTTCGATCTCTTGGTCTCTTTGGAAAGTGCTTCCACTACAGCCGCCCGAGACCTTAGGTTTCTCTTGCTCGCTTTGGAAAGTGCTTCCATTACAGCCGCCCGAGACCTTGCCTATCAGAACACCAACGGAAAAGAGTTCCACTGCAATCAATCCGTCAAGGTATAATCTTTGTTTTGGCCTTTGAGGATTTAATGTTTTGCAGTTTTGGATTTTGAAGATTTAGGTTTTTCTATCTTGCATCTCATCTCTGTAGTTAATTCTTAGGACCGTTTTTTGAAGAAATTTTCTAATTTTAGGTTGCATAGTAATGAGATATATGGATTACTTGTATGAGAAATAGGAAATATTAATTGTAGATTTCAATTTCGCTGCCTGATTCGGGAATAGTAGGCCTTAAATGTCAGAATTCTTTTGGGTTTGGCCCTAGCATCATCCGATATGTTTGGGTATCAGTTGGAGATGGGAATAAAGTTAAGAGCGGAATGGCTACCAAAGAAAATTCCTATTTTGTATTGTTCTCGGTCGGCTTTAACATGTTTGCATGCCAGTAGTTTTTAGTTTGATTTTGTGATTTTTTTTTTGCTGTTCTTTTTCTAGGTATGGGAATGGTTTGATTAGAAAAGATTGATTTTAACAAGCTTTGAAGTTTGATATTGAGGAGATTTTCTCCTGAAAAGTCCTTATTATTCTAGAGATTTGGTTGATTATGAATCAATTTTGCAAAGGTGGAAGAAAATCCCTATTTTCTGAATTCATTATGGTGTTCCCATAATTCTTGTTGGGACAAAACTTGGTTTGTTCTTCTTGTCACATTTGATCCGTCAATTTATTATTATTTTCTTTCACAGCTGTATTTTCTACCATGCACTGAATGTGTCGTTGTTGCATATTTCCAAAAATTCTCATTAATCTATTTTGCATATTTCTTGCTGCGTGTTCAATTTATTTGCTTCATAAAAAATCAGAACTCCGGTATCCTTATTTTATAGATTGAACTTTCTTGATATTCAGTTTTTCTCATCAAATATTACAGATTTTTCATCTCTTTCTTTCCGACTTACTTTTTGGATCTCTGTTTTAAATGCATTATATGCTCAAGTATAAGTACCACAAGTCATGTTGTAGAATCTTACATTGGTGTAGGTGCAGTAGGAAATTGTTGTTGAAGTGAGGATATATCTGGATAATCCTTTGATTGGTTATGTAAGGGAAATCTTATAGTTGCCAAAGGTGTTGGTTATAGGATGATAACTCTTCACTTGAGTATGAAGAATTTAATTCAACTGATCTTTCCCCCTTGCTGTAATCACCCATGATGTACAACCAGCAATATGCAACTTCTTTATACATATGAAATATTTTGTTAAGTTTACCTTGCGCAAAACACTGAGCCCAAAGTCAGAAACCTTTAGATTTCCTCTGCTATCTAAAAGCAGGTTTTCAGGCTGCTTACATCATCAAAACAAATACCAAACATATCAAATTAGCATATACGGTCATCTACTTTCATCAAAGACAAACAGAGTTTCAATACATCGAGTTTGGTTATGACCTTCAGATCTTTGTGATATACACCTCTGCTGTGGCAATAGTCCACAACATCAATCAACTGCTCAAAGTAATTTCTTACATCACCTTCACTCAACTTCTTAAGATAAGACTGCCCAAAATTTGATGAGATGGAATGAGGAAACCCGAACCGCAGTGTGAGTTTCTGTTTTCATACTCTCCATTCTCAATCAAAATCGGCAGTTGCCACTTATAATGATTTGGTACAGAATGGCAGTACAACAGTACCCCACCTAATGTGAATTTGAGGCCAGTGCACCACCAAAAAAACAAACACACCATCCATATGGACATAGCATTGGGACCATTTGTGGTTTGTGTTTCATCCAAAACTGTACATCGAACTCAAAGACATTGACCATCATAGATTGCAATAATAATAAAACACCATGAAAAACCTGAGAAATCTACCTGATCCATGAGCTTGTTGTCTACAATCCATGATAACCTTAAACCTCCAATTTTGTTAATGCATCTAGTTAAGCCTCCACTTTTCCTAATGCATATACTACATATTTCTGTTTATTTATTTGTTTATGATTTTTTTTCTTCTATCGGTTTGATGAAAGCATGCTTTTAATTTGTATGGATATCTTGTTTATATTTCTCTGTTAAAAAGACTAGATATGGACAAGACTTGGACGACACTGGATAGTAAAAATAAGATGGCAAGACTTGGTCAGGAATATCAGAGAGGGGTGAAGTCATTTATTGATTTTGCAAAGGCGAATGCGGGGGATGCTACTCAAATTTATTGCCCGTGTAGTATCTGCTTGAATAGCCGTAGGTATGACTTTGCTACTGTGAAATATCATATTCTCCATAAGGGTATGCAAGCATCCTACACGACCTGGATCTACCATGGAGAAACAACACCTCCAGTGAATGAAGTAGTCGAACCGGGACATGAGGATATTGATAGTGACTATGAGGATCGGGATGAATATCCAGAAATGATGCACGACCATTACATGGGAACTTACACTGAGCCTGAGACCATCCACGGTAACACTATACGTCACTTCGAAAAGATTTTGGATGCTTCTCAGTGCCCTCTGTACCCGGGCTGCTCCCCAGATAACACTCTGCTAGATTTTGTTGTTAAGATGATAGAGCAGAAGGTTGAGGGAAAGTGGAGCAACAGGTCCTTCAACAATTTGATGCAAATACAGAGGGCCGTTCTGCCAGACGGTAATTTGGTTCCTGAGTCTATTTATGCTGCCAAGAAGATACTGCGTGACTTGGGATTGGGATACGAGCACATTCATGCTTGTGAGAATGATTGCGCCCTGTTTTGGAAGGAGAATGCAGGTCTGGATAAATGCCCGGTATGCAGGGAGTCCAGATATAGAGTCAATGTTGTGAAGGGCAAGAAGATACCTCATAAAGTGTTGCGTTATTTCCCATTGATACCGAGGTTACGGAGACTCTACATGTCCCGAAAGACTGCTGAGCACATGAGATGGCATAGTGACAAACGCAGAGATGACGGGATAGGTAGGCATCCTGCCGATTGTGATGAATGGAAGGATTTTGACAAGGAGAACCCGGATTTTGCCGTGGAGACTCGTAACATAAGGCTGGGACTAGCCTCCGATGGGTTCAACCCTTTTGGGGACATGAGCACTTCGTATAGTATGTGGCCTGTCATACTTATGCCGTACAACTTGCCACCTTGGATGTGCATGAAGGAGCCATTCTTCATGTTGTCATTGCTTATTCCTGGGCCGCGTCAACCTGGGAATGATATCGATGTTTATCTTCGACCCATGATTGATGAGTTGAAGGAGTTGTGGGAGAAAGGTGTTGGAACTTACGATGCCTCTAAGAAACAGACCTTCAATATGCGTGTGGCTTTGTTGTGGACCATAAACGACTTTCCTGCATATGGTAACTTGTCTGGGTGGACCACGAAAGGTTACATGGCTTGTCCCCCTTGTAATGACGAATTCTTAGCGGTTAAGTTGAAAAGGAAGGTTGGTTACTGATGAGAATGCAAAATGTTATATTTTTCTCCATTAATGTTTAGTCCTTTATACTTATTTGATGCCTAAATGTACTCACTATTCTTATATTTTGGTTTAGGATGCAAATGGAGGTGCTGTGTGCAAAACAAAGCTAATTGAGTGATTCTTGACAGTTTTGACATCACTTCGTAATTTGGGCATAACTCTCTCCTCCGAACTCCAATTGAGATGATTCAAGATGCTATGGAACGCCAAGAAAAAGATCTACAACTTTTATGTTTTGAGTTTTGAGATATTCTTGCTGAATCAAGAAGTTTACAGATCTGAGTTGCAAGAGAAGGGCTCATATTTGATGCTAAATGGATGAAGAATCAAGCAGAAGGGCATTGTGGTAAATTTGATGAAATCAGGAGTTTCCCAGAACATATCCAATATTGGGCTCATATTGTCCGGAACGAAAAATGATGCAACTTTAATTCTTGGTTCGAGCCCAACAGAAGCCCGAGTGAGAAGATATGGTCAAGAAGAAGATTTTGACTAGGTTAGAATTTAATTTATTATTTTATTCCATCTACAATCCCACCTCACTTCAAATTCTCTCACACTTTGTACGGTGCATTCCATATCCAACGATTTCTTTCTATTATCTCTTTCATCTCTCATTCTCTCCTACTTTATCTCTTCTTCATTCTTTTTCTCTCCAATCACATGGGTCCACATCACCTAACTTCTCTTCTCTCTCTAATCAAACTCTCCACTATAAATAACTCACTCCACATTCTCCAAAGCACCTTCCCATTACACGTTTTCTCTCTTTTTATACCTTCCTCCATTGCAAGTTTCTCTCTCTCTCTTTCTTTTCTACTATTTTCTTTGCAAGTTAGTATGGCCCTGCGTGGCTAATTTTATGTAATTGGTTGAAGAAGACTGAAGCCTCGGAATAAATACTGTGAGATCTAATTTATTTTCATTATTCAATTTATGCTTTGAATATGGGTTGTTTTTATGTGCTTAATTTGTTATCATGATTGTTTCGTTTAATTGCTAGGATGCATACTAGTTTATTTTTCGTTGCAATCTACTGCTAAATTAGAAATCAAATCCGTAATTGTTTGATCCCTCTAATTTGCGAAGAAACTAATATTTAATAATTTGCTGCTTTGGAAATTATTATATATTAGGAAGAACACCTGGCTAAATTAAATGCAACCGCGTGTGCTTGTGTTGTTTAGATTCATCAATCTCTCAAGGCCTTAATGCTGTTACTAGATTAAATCTTTGGCGCTTGTCTTGGATTGTTTAGTAATTAGGGATAATTAGAGCGCGTGTTTTCTAATTAACTAATTAAGGAGGTAGGAATTTAATTCCAATGATGAATATTCAAAGTATTAGTTGATTTATTTTTGCATCAATGATCAGTTTTTAATTTCCAATGGTGGATGTTAACTTTGACCAATGCTTGTTAATTTGATTGAATTTCTTACTTTATTATTCTTTATTTGCTTTTATTCATTTTTTTTCATTATAATCAAAACCCCCATCTTTGATCACATAGCATAAAATTTGGCTAAACACTCTCCGTGGGAACGATCCTTACTCGCACTACTACATATATTTGAGGAGTAAAGGTTTTATTATTTTTGGGTGCCTGCGACAGCACGACCAAATTTTTGGCGCCGTTGCCGGGGAGTGATTCTAGTTGATTTTTATGCTTCTTGTGAATTTCTAAAAAAAAAAAAAAAAAAAACGTCACCGCCTGCATCCTCTTGGCTGACATCATCTTTCTGCAATTTTTTATTTTTTTTTATTTTTTTATTTTTATTATTTTTTTAATTAAAAAAAAAAAAAAAAAAAAAATAAAAAAAAAAAACAGAAACGTCACCGCCTCATCTCCTTGGTGCTGACGTCATCTTTCTGCAATTTTTAATTTTTTTTTAATTTTTAATTATTTTTTTTTAATTAAAAAAAAAGAAAAAAAAAAAAAAAAAAAAAAACAGAAA
>CM022949.1:79952769-80042769 GCA_012931725.1 Litsea cubeba | reverse complement strand
ATTTGCTGCTTTGGAAATTATTATATATTAGGAAGAACACCTGGCTAAATTAAATGCAACCGCGTGTGCTTGTGTTGTTTAGATTCATCAATCTCTCAAGGCCTTAATGCTGTTACTAGATTAAATCTTTGGCGCTTGTCTTGGATTGTTTAGTAATTAGGGATAATTAGAGCGCGTGTTTTCTAATTAACTAATTAAGGAGGTAGGAATTTAATTCCAATGATGAATATTCAAAGTATTAGTTGATTTATTTTTGCATCAATGATCAGTTTTTAATTTCCAATGGTGGATGTTAACTTTGACCAATGCTTGTTAATTTGATTGAATTTCTTACTTTATTATTCTTTATTTGCTTTTATTCATTTTTTTTCATTATAATCAAAACCCCCATCTTTGATCACATAGCATAAAATTTGGCTAAACACTCTCCGTGGGAACGATCCTTACTCGCACTACTACATATATTTTGAGGAGTAAAGGTTTTATTATTTTTGGGTGCCTGCGACAGCACGACCAGTTACACGGGCCATCGAGCTTACTTGCCAAGGAAGCACACCTGGCGACGCCTTAAGGACTTTAACGGTAAGAATGAGAATCGGGTGAAGTCATTGGAGTTGCCGTCGATGGAAAAGGTACAAGCACAATTGGATCGATTGCCGGATACAAGGTTTGGGAAGCACTCTAGCAACAAGAAAAGACCTCGTGATCCTGAAGACTTGAACTGGAAGAAGAAAAGCATTTTTTATGAGCTTCCGTATTTTAAGAAGCTAAAGGTTCGACACAACATTGATGTCATGCACGTAGAGAAGAATATATGTGAAAGTCACCTTGGCACAATGTTGGGCATGGACAAGAGGAATAAGGACACCGAGTATGCCCGTCTGGATTTGGCAGATATGAATATTAGGCCAGAATTGCATCTACGGAGTAGAAGCAATGGACGGGGAAATGAGAAGCCCCCTGCTTCATACACATTGTCCCCAAAGGAGAGAGATGGTTTTTATGAATATCTGAAATCGATCAAGTACCCAGATGGGTATGCTGCGAATCTATCGAGGTGTGTGACCTCGAAGAATGGAAAATTAGCTGGCCTGAAAAGCCATGACTGCCATGTTCTTCTGCAACGTCTTCTTCCGATTGGCATGCGTGGGTATGTGAACAATGAGATATGCACAACACTATTTGAGCTGGGCAGCTTCTTCGAGGACATTTGCTCGAAGACATTAATACGGAGCCACTTGGAAGTACTTGAGAAAAAGATAGTACTCATATTGTGTAAGTTGGAGAGGATTTTTCCTCCTGCATTTTTTGATGTGATGGTCCATTTGGCAGTTCACTTACCGCGCGAGGCCATGCTTGCCAGACCGGTGCAATATCGATGGATGTATCCAATTGAGAGGTGATTGCATTACCCATCTTTATTTTGTTGATTAGTGTCAAGGTATTTTAGTTTTTTAATCTTAATTGTTGATCGCTATGTCTACAGGTTTCTTGGAACCCTTAAGAAATACGTAACCAATCGAGCTCGGCCAGAAGGTTCGATCGCAGAGGCATACATTGCCAAAGAGAGTGTTAATTTTATCAAGAGGTATCTAAAGGGAGAAGTTCTTGAAGAACGGAATGACGATGGGGGCGAACGAGGCCCGGGGTTGGACGTCTTCACCCAACGCGTTCGTCCCTTTGCACCTATCATGAGGGCTCCCAACGTGTCACATAGGGAACGCAACCTGGCCCATTGGTTTGTGTTGTATAATACTCCTGAGGTCATACCTTATCTAGAGTAAGTGTGGTTCAGTTTAACTAATCATAACATGTAAAAATTTTTATCTCCCTCTGTGTCACTAATATCACTGTTTGTCACTAATCCCCTGAGAAGGGAGCACAAGAGGCAAGTGCACGTGCCTGGGCGACGCAACATCACTGATATACAACGGGAAGAGTTCTCAGGATGGTTCAAAAATCATGTACGTACGATAAACTCACAATAAATGTTGTCAACCCGAAACATTAAGCACTCGTGTAACCTAATTAATATGTTTCATGCTCTATTAATTAATGCAGATGAATCAACTGAGATCTCAACGGTCTCAATATGCAACCGATGAACTGTGGGCATTGGCAAATGGTCCTAATTGTCTAGTGCATCAATATTCGGGTTGTATGGTCAATGGTGTCCGTTTCCTCACTAGAGATCGCGACAACTGTCACAAGAGCCAGAATAGTGGGTTGGTTGTTGAGGGGGAACACGATGGCGAAATAATTGACTTTTTTGGTTATGTGTCCATCATATTTGAATTGTCATACATTAATGGTTCTAAAGTGGTTTTGTTCAAATGTGAGTGGTATAATACCGGGCGTAAAGATAGAATACATATCGATGCACATGTCACAAGCGTTGACGTTAGGGGTCGGTGGTATGAGGAGGATCCATTTGCCTTGCCAAATCAGGTAAACCAGGTGTTCTATGTCAATGATACCAAATTAGGCCCAAATTGGAAAGTTGTGGAACGTGTCAAGCATCGAGGAATTTGGGATGTGCCAAATCGAGATGAAGATAGTGGACAAAATGTGACAAATGAGCCGTACCAACAGGAAGAAACCAATGAAAGTGTCTCAGTCCCTGTTCAAGAGGACTTTTCCTTTCCTTACACTAGGGATGACATTGAACCAGAGATCATCTTTGAGGATAATGAACCAATAGCCGGCCATGATGAACCCATTGCCGATAATGAGGATGAAACATTGGCAGAATACGTAAATGAAGATGAAACTGATCAGTCCGAGGCTGATATTGATTCTGATATGGAATATGATATGTAAACTTGTTTTGTCTTTTTTTGATATGTAAACTACTTCTATGATCATATATAAAAATGTCGAAAAATGTTAATTATGCACTACAGTGTAGTGACAATAGTTAATGAATATTTTCGAAATAGCACTTGTATAGATTTATTTACAATGAGAAATGGCATTTTTGAAAAATAGAAACAATAGAAAATACAAATAAGTAGCTATAGGCATTTGTAAAAAAGGGTGGTAGTTCTATAAAGGAGCTTTCACATCAAATCAGATTTGGCCTATTAGATTCAAGAATCACAGAAGTTGGCAGGAAGGAGTACCTTCTGAAACTCGAACCTTGTGAAACTCGTGTACATGATTCATCCTTTAATCTACTTTGGATGAATGTCAGTGAGTCTACCTAAAGATTGAAGGTCACAGTTGGGGATTTGTAAAGTAAAAATATGATTCTTGAACCATCAAGAATGTGGCTTTGATGCCATGTTAGACTCGGTCACATCAGAGTTTAGAGACCCAAACTGGACCAGCTGGTTGAATTGGCTTCATCTGGACTGGTGTCTGGCCAATAGAAACTGTCAAAACCAGTCGGAATCAGTGCAAATTTCAATCAAGCTAGTTTTAAGTATTGGGTTTGCCCATAAGGTATTTATAATATAATTTTAAAATACAGAGTTCATGACTTCTGATCTATAATGGGATCCTTGATTTAGAGAGTCTGGATTGGCATGCACATAAGTATTCCATGTTTAGTGGATCCATTTCTACAAAATCTTGTAGTCATCATGCACTTGGATGTGTATATATTGTTATATTGGTTGGCTTTAACCTCACTCCTTGTCTTTACACTTGAAATACCAGTTCGTCTATTTACTGTTTTGGACATTAGATCTTGTTGGAGTACTTGTGGTCTTAACAGTTCTGTCTTGTTTTTACCCCATTTATTATTTATAACCATTTATTGTAGACTTTATTCAAGCATCTATGATGATCAATTTCCTAATGTTATCCTTGCACTTTGATTGTCAGTGATGAAATTAAAGGGGAGATAATGACTGAGATTCCCTTTATATTTATTTAACAGGCATAATGTTTCTTGATGTGTATGTTAGTCTATATCTGTGTTATCTATCTGCATTTCTTCTTGAGGATTAAAGACGATTTTTAAGGAACTGAGATTCAGTTTGGCCAAATCTATTCTTTCATACCTTTTGATTTTGTTAGCTTATATTTCCTCTCTTAAGAGTGGATTAGGTATTTATTGATATTTCTCAAAGCACATGCCCACGCAATAACAGAGACGAAAAATGTTAGTTGAGAAACAATTATCGTGTAACTATATGTGCACCTCATGGGTCCATCTATGATCAGTCTGACTACACTTCTTTTAATTCATGAATTGATGACAACCAATGTGTAAATGTTACTCTAGCCACCATTACAAGTGACTCTATCTTGATAGTTGGTTAATGACAGTTGAATCTTTAGATGAGTCCAGTTCCTGTCCATCTTGGGGGAAAAAAACCAAAACAAAAACATGGGGAGTCTTTGTGAGACTTTCTGTGTAAGGGTTAGTATGTATGAGGTGGAGTCATGATCAGGTGGTCCACATTGCTTGGGGAAAAAACTGTGCCCTACAAGTGGTTATGCTATTACAATTGCTTAGATAATGGCCTAGCTGGAAGATTGGTTTCAAACTTTTACAGCATGTTTGATGATCAGTCTGATTACACTTATTTTAATTCATGAATTGATGACAACCAATGTGTAAATGTTACTCTAGCCACCATTGCAAGTGACTCTATCTTGATAGTTGGTTAATGACAGTTGAATCTTTAGATGAGTCCAGTTCCTGTCCATCTTGGGGGAAAAAAACCAAAACAAAAACATGGGGAGTCTTTGTGAGACTTTCTGTGTAAGGGTTAGTATGTATGAGGTGGAGTCATGATCAGGTGGTCCACATTGCTTGGGGAAAAAACTGTGCCCTACAAGTGGTTATGCTATTACAATTGCTTAGATAATGGCCTAGCTGGAAGATTGGTTTCAAACTTTTACAGCATGTTTGATGATCAGTCTGACTACACTTCTTTTAATTCATGAATTGATGACAACCAATGTGTAAATGTTACTCTAGCCACCATTGCAAGTGACTCTATCTTGATAGTTGGTTAATGACAGTTGAAACTTTAGATGAGTCCAGTTCCTGTCCATCTTGGGGGAAAAAAACCAAAACAAAAACATGGGGAGTCTTTGTGAGACTTTCTGTGTAAGGGTTAGTATGTATGAGGTGGAGTCATGATCAGGTGGTCCACATTGCTTGGGGAAAAAATTGTGCCCTACAAGTGGTTATGCTATTACAATTGCTTAGATAATGGCCTAGCTGGAAGATTGGTTTCAAACTCTTACAGCATGTTTGTGTGTTTCTGGCCTGATTTTCGCAGAAAGTAGCATAGGATTGAAAGGCATTAATGGTAAGAGTAACAGAGCCAAGGTGTGGTTACTTATGACCTAATTTATGGGTTTCTCATCTTCATTTTGCAAATGACACAATTATTTTTTGTAATGCTTCCCTTATCCAAGTACAAAGAGTATTCAGAATATTGAGGTTCTTTGATGAGTTGTCAGGGCTTTGAGTGAATTTTGCTAAAAGGTCAATGGAGGGGTGGCAGTGGATAATACGTCCCTTTCTTTTCTAACATTATCAATGGGATGCAAAGAGGCAGTTTTCCATTTAATTACCTTGAACTTCCTTTGGGTGTGAATGTCAATGCCCTCCCATGTAGGACTTGGTTGTTAAAAACTGTAGAGAGAAATTGGCCTCTTGGAAGAATTCATCTCTTTCTCTCTCTCTCTCTCTTAATGGACAAATATTGTTAAGATGCAGGAAAATGGATTCTTTTTGGTACTTTTCAGACATACAAGGATTGATGATTTTCAGACATACAGGAACAGATTTGTAGATTCTGAAAATCTAAATGATATAAATATAACATGCTGGATGACCAACCCTAAGTATATTTATTTTATTGAACTTGAATGCTGAACTGGCTGAAAACTTCTAGTCCAGGGTACAACCGAACTGGGGTTTGAAACAAAATTGAAAACTATGATTAGGTGCCTGAAATTGATTATTACATTTTCTTTGGGATGTATCCTAGAAAAACCGCGCACATCATATTAACCACATCGGTCGTGTATAAAAAATATATATATACAAATTTAATCTTAGGCATATACTTTTTCTATTTAAATCACAAACACTATATGATCCATTTCCTTGAAATTTTGAAACTCACTTCTTTGATTTATGCATAGGCAGGAAACTACCACACATGAACAATTGCCACTTGTTTATAAGGAATTATATACAACACACACTAAAAGTGATACATGAAAAACCAATACTGGGGGTTTTCCTCATTGACAAAACCAATCAAAAGAGAGATCCCAAGGTTGAGAAAGAAACCAGAAGAATGTTAAAAGAGGCTAGACCATACTCTGGCAGAGCCATGGAGGTTCATAGTTCATACACATGCATGTATACATAGTGTACCATCCAGGAATGCCTAATAATGGACCCCATATGGACATGGTGGAAGAGGTGTGGTCCAAAAAAAACCAAATTGATTTAATGGGCAACAATTGGATAATCTGATCAGCGCATTTTTCGGGCCATCACCCAATTCCAATTAAGGCCTTTCTTTTGGTGGTTCGGATTCAACATCATGCATACAAGTATGAAATGGATCTCCCTTATTCATCCAGAGAAGCAATATTACTATTCTGTATGGCCACCCATTGGATGGTGAAGATTCACCCATCTGCATATTCCCATCATAACCAAAAGGGAACATTGTTTTTGTTTTTTTCTGGAATGCTGCAAAGTCTCTGTTTCAAGTGTCTACTTGTGTGTAAATAGGTGTCTTGAGGCTCTTCTCCTTAGTGTTACTTGTGTAGAAGGCATGTCTTATTGGCTTTGTATCATTTGGTTGGTTCTCTGGATGGTGGTGTATAAGAAATCTTTTTATTTTTATTTTCCCCCCATTTTGGGTTTGTTGAATTTTATCAATGTTGCCGATCATAACCAAAAGGGAACATTGTTTTATGATGGTTTGAATGTTACTCTTCCTTGTTGGTGTTGATAATATAATGACCACTATTTTTTGCAAATCTAAGCCCCTGTTTGGCATCACTATTCTTTGCAAATCTAAGCACCTGTTTGGTGTTGAGAAGGGAGAAAGAATTCATTTGAAAGAATTCTTTGCAAATCTAAGCACCTCTTCCAGTGATATTCATAGGATGTGGAGAAAGAAAGAAACTGTGTAGAACTATATCTGTCAATTTTTTTCATTACATTTAAAAATAGCAGAATTCATTTGAAATCATTGTGTGATTCCATTTGGGTTCATTTTCATTCTTCTTTATCTTGATAGAATGTGATCCACCCTTCCTTGACCATTTTTCAGTATGGGTTCCTTTTGGAACTTGTAGACCACAAACACTCCCATAGGGAGTCTGTCCAGAAACAATTGAGAGTGTATTGTATGCATTTATGAATGCATATTCATGGAGCTTCTTAGTTTCATATCTCAAGAACAGAATTTTGATAAATTGTATGATTTAATTTCTCATTACATGATTCCTAAGGTCACTGCTTACACTCGTCTCGAACTTGGATGGTCTCCAACTGCTGTGATTGATAGACCGCTTGCTTTTGTTTGCTTTTGAGTGCTCTATGGAACTACAGTCAGAAACAAGATCTATTGAATGCAGACTTTCTTAGTGTTTACCGACTGATCTTGAATTATTCCAAGAGTAGATTAGGTTGTGACTAATGTGGAATCAAATTAGGAGTTGCACAAAGAACCGAAGATACATGGTATCCACATATAATAATTGGGTTTTATTTTTTTTTTTTTAGCATATACTGGATTGCACTGAACAGCAGTTGGAAAAAAAAACTTACCTTTTTATACCCTGTTAAGAATGTAATAGGTCATGTCCTACCCTTGCTCTTGCTAAATATGTGATGTCTGTGCTATGGTCATATGGTTTAAAGTTGTAAGTTGTTCCTCCCGCATGTGTGTTCTAAGCATATATGTTTTATTTTATGTCAATTTATTAATCATAGCAGCCAAAAATGCCTCCTAAAAGAAAACTTTTTGTCAAGCCCGGAGCATTGACCCAGGAGAAAATTCTTATGGGGCAAATCGAAATAGTAACATTCAAAGGAAAATCCCCAGATTAAATGAGCTGGGCGTACGACCATTGGAACGGGCACTTGAAGGTCCAGCTCGACGCCGGGTCTCACCTGAAGAGGAAGATGATGAGGTCAACATGGAGTACAGGCCATCCAGGAGTGAGGAAGAGTTGAGTTCCTTAGGTGAAGATGACTTGGAAGATGAGGTAAGAGTATTGTGAGTGTGGTAGATTATTAATGTTACATGTTATTATACGGGTCAAATACTATATCTTTCAATTATGTGACTTATTGTTGATTTATATATGCTCGTTGATTGTGTTATTCAGTTCGCAAACATGGTTGGTCAAGGGAGACAGAGACACCGCAGTGCAGTCAGTCTATCGAAGCGTGCTGCCAGTCAGTCTACGGTCCCGGATCGTGCTGCCAGTCAGTCTACGGTCCCGGAGCGTGCTGCCAGTCAATCTATGGTCCCAGAGCGTGCTGCCAGTCAGTCTACGGTCCCAGAACGTGCTGCCAGTCAATCTACGGTCCCAGAGCGTGCTGCCAGTCAGTCTACGGTCCCAGAACGTGCTGCTAGTCAACTGGAAATCGGTGCCAATGCTGCTAGTCAGCTCGATCCAGATTGACTAGCCCTCCTAGTACGGATAGTAGCGTTGGTAAGTAATATTAGACCTTATTATATTCCAAACTTCATTTGTTTATGTTTAAGTAACACTTTACTTTATTTTTAATGGTTGTAGCATCAACCACTCGACGTGTGCGGGGCAAGGTGGTGGGCTCAGCATCGGAGAAGAGGATGAAGGCTCTTGGTGTTAAGTTGAATGTTCCGTTGGGTGAGATTTCGGGGGCATTCGAGGGTGCAAATGCCTCCACATTTGCGATTGAGCTAGGCAGTCATATCCGGAGGATTGCACCTTATGACAAACCAACATGGATCATGGTTGATGAAGGGACTAGGGAGGCAGTATACATGGCAACGTCGGTAATAAAATGAACTTTGACTTCCTATTCCATATGTTTTGAATTTTGGCAACGTCGGTAGTTTTTTGGTTGCTCCCCTTTTGGCACTCATGAAGATAATTACTTGAAATTATCTGATGGATGTGGAAGTTGATTTATTTTGTTGCCTTTTAAATGCATCATTGTTTATTACTCAACTTATGGAGTTTGAAATGACAGCAAAAGTTTGATTTCGGCGAATGGGAGACCGACCAGGCCGTGAAAATGGCCGTCCACAAACTTGCCATGCATATATATAGGGAGTTCAGGTCCGAGCTTCACAGGAAGTATAAGCAGTTGTTGGGAGAGGGACATGATCCGAAGCAGTACCCACCGGATCCACAGAGGGCGGCCCAGTGGATATCGATGATAGAGCATAGATGGGAGACAACTGAGTGGAAGGTAACTAAATCTATTGTTATTGTTGGATACCGCGATCACTGAGAGGGGGGGTGAATCAGTGATTTCTAAAAACAGGTCCAATTCAACAACAAAAACAAGTCAAATCACACAATGACACCAGATTTAACGTGGTTCACCGAAAGGCTACGTCCACGGTTCAAAGACTGTCCGAACACCAATCCGGGACAGATCTGAATCTTATTTAGTCGCACCAACGACAAAGAGCACCAACCCTTAGTTTCAGATAGCACCAACTATCTAGGAAGCACCGACTCCCCTTACAATTTATCTGCACCCACAGATAGGATCACCAAACCCCAAACACCAAGCACCAACTTGATGTATAAACAGAATAGAAGATAAATTCTGTCTACAGCCCTTCCCCTCTACAATTCTCTCTCTCTCAATCCCTTACAAATTGAAATTAAAGCATAAACAGAGAGACACTTAACTCATGGACGAATCACCATCTTCAAGAGCATAATCTCGTCCACAATTGCTGTAGAAAACGTCACCACATCAGCACACAGCAACACACACCAGCAGCTTCTTCTTTCTCTCAAGAACTCTCTAAAACTCTTCTCTATTCTTTCTCTCTTCTGGTGTATATTTAGAACGACCCATACATGCCTTTTTATAGGTTTTAGTAACCCTTAATTGTATTCAAAACGGGCTACAATTCGTTTAGAAAGAGTCCCAAACGAAATAGATAAGAGTGCTGAATTTTCGTGCAAAACTTCTAATTCTGCGCAACTCTGGTTCCCGTGCTCGGTCGACATCCTGGCTTGCTCGGTCGACCGAAGACACTGACTGGAAACAGACAACTTTTGAGCTCGGTCGACATCCTGGGGTCCCGGTCGACCGAAGACACACTGTGTCACGAAAATAACTGAGAGGTGCCTGAAACTTTTTTCTGCAGGTTTCTTCTTGCTCGGTCGACCGCATGGGGTGCCCGGTCGACCGCGTGCTCTGCTTCAGGAATTCTGAATTCCTGACTGTTTCAATTATGTTTCTTCTTTTCAGCTCTATCAACACTAGCCTACTATCATCATGCTTGTGACAATGTGTTGACAATAATTCCAACTCAAATCAATACTTGAGATACTATCTTCTTCAATTTGTCAAAAGACTTTCAAGTCATCTCAAATTCCAACAATCTCCCCCTTTGGAATTGTTGGCAACACTATTGGAACTTCAACACTTTCAACTCCAGCTTGCAGCTCTTCCAAGTTCTTTTCAACACTCACTTGGAACCAATTCTGAAATTCTGAAATAACAACCATGCACTGCACTGTCAACAATCTCCCCCTAGCTATCATAGCATAACATCTCTTCCTAGCTTTCATAGCATAACATCTCTTCCTAGCTTTCATAGCATAACATCTCTCCCCCTTTGACAACAAGTCCAAAGGGACCAAACCGAGGAGCGAATAGGATATTCAATGAATGCATTGCTCCCCCTTTCAAGCACAACTCCTACGGTTTAGGAGAGTGAGTAACTCCTAACTTTTTCCGGAGATACTCGAAGACTTCCTTTGGCAGAGGTTTCGTGAAAATATCAGCCACTTGCTCAGTTGTTGGAACATACTCCAACTTGACCTCTCCATCAGCAACTTTATCTTTAAGAAAATGATAACGAATTGCTACATGCTTTGTTCGAGAGTGCTGAACAGGATTCTTAGATATATGAATTACTCGTGTTGTCACATAGGATCGGCGTAGGATCCGTTGTAGGAACGCCTAGATCAGAGAGCATTTGCCGCATCCATAACACTTGCGTACAACAAGTTGCCGCTGCAATATATTCCGCTTCCGCTGTCGAAAGGGATACTGAGTCTTGCTTCTTACTATGCCAAGCAACTAATCTTTCTCCAAGATAAAATGCGCCGCCGCTAGTACTCTTGCGATCATCTACGCATCCAGCCCAATCGGCATCAGAATATGCAACAAGAGTGAAGGATTTTCCTTTGGGATACCAGATACCAAGCTCCATAGTACCTTTCAGATATCGAAAGATTCTTTTCACTGCTGTAAGGTGCGTTTCAGTTGGTGCTGCTTGAAAACGTGCAACCATACATACTGCTTGTAGAAGATCTGGTCTTGTAGCAGTCAAGTAGAGCAAGCTTCCTATCATAGAGCGATAGGTGGTATGATCAACGGACGAGGCCTTATCATCTTTGCTAAGCTTCGTGTTCGTTGACATTGGTGTGCTCACTGGCTTGCTGTCTTCCATATTGAACCGTTTCAGCATTTCCTTAATGTACTTCATTTGTGATATGAAGATACCATGTTTCAGCTGCTGAACTTGTAAACCAAGAAAGAACTTTAGTTCTCCAAGCATTGACATCTCAAATTCTTTCTTCATCTCTTCAGCGAAATTCCTGCACATCTCTTCATCATTGCCACCAAAGATTATGTCATCAACATAAACAATGACAACCAGCTGTTTGCTTATCTCAGTTTTGACATACAGATTGCTATCAACCATTCCTTTTCCAAAACCGATCTTGCGGAGATAGAGATCCAGCCTTGCATACCATGCCCTTGGCGCTTGTTTCAGTCCATAAAGAGCCTTTTTCAACTTGCACACTAGATCTGAATTTTTGCTGATGAGAAAACCATCAGGTTGCTCAATGTAGACCTCTTCTTCAAGTAAGCCATTCAAGAAGGCTGATTTTACGTCCATCTGAAATACCTTGAAGGTTTTGTATGCTGCCAATGCAAGAAACATACGAATAGCTTCCAGACGAGCCACCGGTGCAAAGGTCTCTTCAAAATCTATGCCTTCAACTTGAGCATAGCCTTTACAAACCAACCTTGCTTTGTTTCTAATGACTTGACCATCTTCATTCAGCTTATTCCGAAAGACCCATTTAGTACCAATAACATTCTTATCAGTAGGTCTAGGAACAAGTTCCCATGTGGAGTTCTTCTCAATTTGCTCCAACTCCTCATGCATAGATTTCAACCAACTTTCATCGAGACTGGCTTCAGCCACAGTCTTGGGTTCAATGGTGGACACAAGTGAGTAATTGCTAACTACACTTTGTCTAGTTTGAACGCCTGCCTTAGGATCTCCAATGATTTGATCCTTAGGGTGTTGCTCTACCCAAGTGCTGTGCTTCTTAGGTGTAGTATCTTCTGAGTCATCCTTTGATTTCTCAGAATCATTAGATTCAGCCATCTCATCATCAATCTCACTCGAGTCCTCATAAACTGGACTGTCATTATGAGTTGCATTCTTTGGTTCAATATTCTCATCTATTCTCACATCAGCACTTTCTATGATTTTTCTGGTTCTTTTGTTAAGACACCTATATGCCTTGCTAGTAGAGGAGTAACCCAGAAATATACCTTCGTCAGCTCTTTCTTCAAATTTGCCCGGATTTTGTTCGAGCCGCTTGATGTAACACTTGCTGCCGAAGACTCTGAAGTGCTTGACTGTTGCTTTTCTTCCAAACCATAGCTCATAGGGAGTTTTGACTTCATGTGGCCTGATCAAGCATCGATTTTGAATGTATACAGCCGTGTGAATTGCCTCTTTCCAATACTTGTCAGCCATCTTGCTTTCACTTAGCATCGTACGAGCCATCTCTTGTACGGTGCGATTCTTCCGTTCCACAACTCCATTTTGCTGTGGAGTTCTAGGGGCTGAGTACTGTCTTTGAATGCCATGATGTTCACAATATTTAGTGAACTCTTCAGATGTGAACTCGCCTCCACGATCAGACCTTAAAATCTTGATACGTTTTTCCAATTGATTTTCAACCTGTGCTTTAAACACTTTAAAACGATCAAGTGCTTGATGCTTATGCTTAAGAAATAATACCCATGTCATACGAGTATAATCATCAATGCATAACATGAAATACTTATCTCCATTGGTGCTTTGAGTTCGCATCGGTCCACAGAGATCAGTGTGCACTAGCTCAAGAGGTTTCTTGGAATGATGCTCCTTTGACTTGAACATAACCCTCGTTTGCTTTCCCTTTTGGCAAGAGTCGCAAATGGGATTGGAAGGCTTTTCAACTTTAGACATGCCTCTTACAGCCTTTGAATTGCAAATCTTTGACATGTTGTCAAAGCTTAGATGCCCAAGGCGTTTGTGCCACAACCAACTTTCCTCTGTCCGACTCATCAAGCAGGTCTTTTCAGCTCCATCTGACAATGTATAGAGATTTCCAGCAGTTCTTGATCCAGTTGCCACTGTTTTGCCGTTGCTACTCTTCTTGATGGCAAACCCATTCTTTGTGAAGATAACTTCGTGACCCTTGTCACAGATCTGGCTCACACTAAGCAGGTTGTGTCTCAATCCAGACACATATAAGACTTCTTCCGATCTGATCTTGTTTGCCATAAGCTGAATAACACCTTTTCCGCAGATTTTGGCACCATCATTGTTGCCAAACTTCACTGAACCGCCTTCATAGTGCTGTAATTTGATGAATTTCTCTTTATCACCAGTCATATGGCTTGAACAACCACTATCAAGGACCCATGGTGCTGCCTTCTTTTGTGCATTGAATGCCATTTGCACAATGAGAGATTCTTTGAGACTTTCTGCACTTTGCTTTGCTCTCCAAGCCTTGACTAACTTGGGTTTCTTTTCAACCTGAAATTTGTTAGCAATAGGCAACCTACAATCCCTAGCCAAGTGTCCATAATTATGACATATATAGCACTCAATTTTGTGGCTGTTTAGGATTGAAAAAGGATTCCTAGTCACAAATGGGCTGTTTCTTACATAGAATTTGCAATCAGCTCTTTTATGTCCAAACGTATTACAATGAAAGCAATAACCATAGAATTTATATCTTCTTTGTGGCTGGTTAGTCTTCATTACCTTTCTAACAGGAATGGACTCCTTTCTAGGTTGAGTGGGCTTCATAGAGTTAGAAGGTGCAGTGACTTGCTTCACAAACTCTTTCTTTTCAAGAGGTGCAATCTTAGAGGATTCACCTTTCTCAAATCCTAGACCAAATCTGAAGTGGGCAGGTCTTTGAACTTTCAGTAGTTCATTGAGTTTCATAGTCCCTTCAATCGCTTGGAGTGCTTTGAGTTTTTTGCTATTTTCCAAATTTTCAGCCTTTGCTCTAGCGATCTCAGTTTCAAGTTTCATAGCCTCTTCCTTTTTATACTAATTTGGTTTTCAAGGACTTCTACCATTCTTTTATATTCTTCTACTTGAGTTTTCAAAGCAATAATAGAACTTTCAGATTCATGGAGAAGTTTCAGATTTTTCTTACTTGATTTGCGTTCCATGCTTAGCTCCTCAAGTGCGGCTATGAGTTCCTCTTCAAGATTGACTTCAGCCTCCTCTTCCTCTTCTGGATCTAGCTCTTCTTCTTCTTCAACAGTGACCATGAAAAGAGCTTCGGTTGATTCATCATCGTCTGAAGTTTCAGACGTGCTGTCATCTTGTTGACATAGAAAGTTTTTAGCTTTGCCCCTTTTTCTGAAATTTCTCTTTCCTTTACTCTTTTCAGCATAAGAGTCATTATCATTGTCTTCTTTTAACGGACACTTCGCAGCAAAGTGACCAATACCTCCACAATTGAAGCATTTAAAGGGTAGCATCCCTTTGTACTTGCCATTGCTTCCTTTCTTCAATTTTCTAACAAATTGAGCCTCAAGCTCATCATCATCAGAATCAACATCATGACCAGCAGTCTCTTTTGCCTTTTTCTGAACTTTGAAGGCCGCTTCTTTATCAGATGAAGACGTCTTTCCTATGCGCATCTCATAGGCAGTTAGAGAACCATGTAATTCATCCATGGAAAATGCATTCAGATCTTTGGCTTCTTCAATGGCTGAGACTTTTGAATCAAACTAGGGAAGAAGAGATCTTAGAACCTTTTTGACGATGACCGGCTCTTTAATCTCTTCCCCTAGTCCACGAATGTCATTCGTGACTTCATTCACTCGTTGCATATACGAGTCAACATTCTCGCTTTCCTCCATGCGAAGAGACTCGAATTGAGAGCGATGAGTTTGCAATTTGGCTTCTTTAATCTTCTCATCACCTTCATGTATGCTTTGCAACTTGTCCCAAATTTCCTTGGCTGTTTTGCATGCAATTACTTTGACAAGCTCGCTGTCCACAAGGCCACTAAAGAGTGCATTCTGCGCTTTGGAGTCGTTGTCTGCCAACTTCTTCGATGCAGTATCATTGGGTACGGTGGCAGCATTGTAACCGGCTCTGACAGCCTCCCAAACATCATAGCCAAGAGATTTGATGAAGGCTTGCATCCTAATCTTCCAGAAAGAGTAATTAGAACCATCAAACAGAGGTGCTTTCATATTCCCTGTATTGACTGCCATGTGATTTGACAAGAGATCACCCTTAGCGTATTAAACTGATCAAGGGAGCCTCGCTCTGATACCAATTGTTGGATACCGCGATCACTGAGAGGGGGGGTGAATCAGTGATTTCTAAAAACAGGTCCAATTCAACAACAAAAACAAGTCAAATCACACAATGACACCAGATTTAACGTGGTTCACCGAAAGGCTACGTCCACGGTTCAAAGACTGTCCGAACACCAATCCGGGACAGATCTGAATCTTATTTAGTCGCACCAACGACAAAGAGCACCAACCCTTAGTTTCAGATAGCACCAACTATCTAGGAAGCACCGACTCCCCTTACAATTTATCTGCACCCACAGATAGGATCACCAAACCCCAAACACCAAGCACCAACTTGATGTATAAACAGAATAGAAGATAAATTCTGTCTACAGCCCTTCCCCTCTACAATTCTCTCTCTCTCAATCCCTTACAAATTGAAATTAAAGCATAAACAGAGAGACACTTAACTCATGGACGAATCACCATCTTCAAGAGCATAATCTCGTCCACAATTGCTGTAGAAAACGTCACCACATCAGCACACAGCAACACACACCAGCAGCTTCTTCTTTCTCTCAAGAACTCTCTAAAACTCTTCTCTATTCTTTCTCTCTTCTGGTGTATATTTAGAACGACCCATACATGCCTTTTTATAGGTTTTAGTAACCCTTAATTGTATTCAAAACGGGCTACAATTCGTTTAGAAAGAGTCCCAAACGAAATAGATAAGAGTGCTGAATTTTCGTGCAAAACTTCTAATTCTGCGCAACTCTGGTTCCCGTGCTCGGTCGACATCCTGGCTTGCTCGGTCGACCGAAGACACTGACTGGAAACAGACAACTTTTGAGCTCGGTCGACATCCTGGGGTCCCGGTCGACCGAAGACACACTGTGTCACGAAAATAACTGAG
Source organism: Litsea cubeba (assembly GCA_012931725.1). NCBI lineage: Eukaryota > Viridiplantae > Streptophyta > Magnoliopsida > Laurales > Lauraceae > Litsea > Litsea cubeba. The sequence continues at coordinate 80,026,105 of CM022949.1, read as the reverse complement.
AGGTGCCTGAAACTTTTTTCTGCAGGTTTCTTCTTGCTCGGTCGACCGCATGGGGTGCCCGGTCGACCGCGTGCTCTGCTTCAGCAATTCTGAATTCCTGACTGTTTCAATTCTGTTTCTTCTTTTCAGCTCTATCAACACTAGCCTATTATCATCATGCTTGTGACAATGTGTTGACAATAATTCCAACTCAAATCAATACTTGAGATACTATCTTCTTCAATTTGTCAAAAGACTTTCAAGTCATCTCAAATTCCAACAGTTATGTTCCCTTGAGCTTTTTTCTAAATAAGCTAACTACATTCTTTTTTACCTGTAATTTGCAGCTTCAGTCAGAAAGGAATTCAATGAGCCGGAGGCAAGTGAAGACGACTCATACCTCTGGCTCTCAGTCGTTTGCACAGCGGTTGTCAATCACTCCTGCTGATGAAGCTCCTTCCTCCCAAGCAGAATTATACCGGCAACAACATTGGAGCAAGAAGAAGAACAAGTGGATCACACCTCATGCTGAAGCAACACATGTGAGTTATTGAAAATTCATTAGTATGTCATACTTTATATAGTGGCATTTACATATATTATAAGTTTATATAAATTCTTTGATAATGCAGCAAAGGTTAGAGTTGGGACTGTCGCAGTCTGAGGTGAGCGGCTCCCCAGTGGCGCAGCAACAATTGATAGAGGAGGTGCTAGGGAAGAGGGTCGCGAGGAGGCAAGGGTACCGCTCGAGGGGCCCAGCATCAATATCCAGCAGTACTGTGGTGGCGACTGAGGTGAGCAGCTTACGGCAGCAGTTATCCGAGTCGCAGAGAGCACAAGAGGAGCTGCGGCAACGGTGTGAAGAGTCGCAGAAGGCACAAGAGGATTTGCGGCTACAGTGTGAAGAGGCGCAGAAGGGACAAGAGGATTTGCGGCGACAACAACACATGATGCAAGATCAGGCAGCTACACAGGCGAGTCAAATTCAGATGCTACTCCAGCGAGTCGGCTTAGGCGGTTCGGGCTCCACGGGCAACTAGAGATTTGTTGAGGTAAGTACAGTTGCACGGTTATACTTCTAATTTCGCTTTGAGGATGGAAGATAGAGATTGTGTGTAACAAATATGGAATGGTTGTGGTCTTTCTATCCCTACATCTACATATCTCCCTTTTTGTTTTAAGGTAGAGGGAGATACTTGCCATGACTAATCAGCACTTAACTCTGAAGCTTATTGACAATATTATTATAGTTTATTCTCCAGATTAGCAAGTCTCATCTTCCTTGACCTAGCCTTATTTACACTATTACAGTATGAAGATTGAATCTGTATGGCATATTAAATCCAAAAAAAAAAAAAGAGTCAACAATCAACACATTTGATGGCTTATTCCAATAGTTCCAGAATCTTCAAACTCTTTTCCATAAAAATGACTAAGAAGAGCCATAATTCCATTACAAATCTAACCTGCTGTGTCAGGCCCAATGTAGCATGGGAAGTAATAAAGCATAAGAAGAATTATTGGATTCTAAATCATTGATCACTACAATGGACTTTAGCTAAGTTTTTTCCCTTTCTGAATTAGTTAAGTGAGAGAGCTTCCCTCATTTCTCTTTCATCTTTTACTAGCCGAAGAAAAATAACAATAAGAAACTTATGAATCATATATAACATTAAAAAGTGGACTTTGAAAATGGAATGTAAACTCTTGTGTTATGATGTTAGATCTCAAGATCCTCTTGTGTAGGAAGTTTATTAAACTTGTATCTGATGGTGTTCATTTTTTGTTTTGCAGATTGGTTTTGGGTTTTATCGTGCTGGCTGCAGACTCTTAGCGATCTACCTTGTTTATTTTGGTCACAGACATTTGTGGATGTTACAATCTTTTGAAAATGATGAAGTGGTAATATTTGTATATTTTAGAGATTTGTGGGTTTATTTTGGTTTATGGATGTCGGATATTTGGTTGTGGATATTTTTTTGAAATTATTGATGAATCTATTTTAAATTGGTTTGTGCATTAAGTTTGTAGGTTTGAACATGTATTCAGATTTTTATTTGTGGTGTATATACAGAGAAAAATACAAATATATATATTTTAAAAAAATAATATTTCCCGACGCACCAATGTGTGTTGCAAAAAAGAAAAAGTATTACAACCTTTCCCGACGTGATATGTGCGTCGGCCTACCAACGCATTAGTAGTGTTGCCCATTATCGAGAATTCCCAACGCACTGCCAGCGTTGGCCATTACTATGAATTCCCAACGCACTGCCAGCGTCGTCCATTATTACTATGAATTCCCAACGCACTGCCAGCGTCGGCCATTACTATGAATTCCCAACGCACTGCCAGCGTCGGCCATTACTATGAATTCCCAACGCACTGCCAGCGTCGGCATTTATTTTGCCGACGCTGGTATTGCGTTGGCAAATATGGTTTTCGAATAAGAAAAACAGTACTTTTTGCCGACGCACATCTTTTTGCCGATGTATTGGACGACGCTGCAGTGCGTTGGTAATTGTACAGGGATCTGCCGACGCAGTTAAAACAGCGTCGGCTATGGATTTGGCTACACGTAATTGCCGACGCGCGGCCGACGCACTGAAATGCGTTGGAAAATTTTTTGCCGACGCAAAACCTACCATTCCGGACGCGGTGACTGCGTTGGCAAAACTGTATTTTGTTGTAGTGTTTGATGGTCTTTTCCTTTGAGCTCGTGTCCTATGGTCACGTTTCTACTCAAATTTTATTAAAGGCTAAGGATTCCTAAGTAGTGAGGAAAATGAGTTCCTATGGGCAAGGCAATGGTGATGAAATCCAATCCTTATCTCGTTGGGGTTGTAATTGCCCTTACTAAGTGTGTGCTTTCCCAATTACTTTGTGTATTTGAAAATGATTAAGCACTACAAAATAATTAAACAATCAAACAACCAACAAAATTGACCCACTAACGGGGGATGTGTGGGTGTATCGAAATACGCACCTCCCAAACTAAATTGGGGGAAGATCGGTTGAAGTCGACCTAAGCCACCGACACCAATTTTGGTGTACGAAATTGGGGTGCCGCGACGGTATCGTCCAACCGTCCTCCTTCCTTAATTATTATAATGCTTTGAAAAATTAAATGAACTTTAAAATTATTACAAACTTGAAATGAATCCTAATACAAGATTTTCTAAGAAAGCAATTTAAATTCCTAAGTTAGAGTTCTTTGGTTGCTCTTTCCCTCTTTCCTTGCTCCAACCGCGGAATCCCTGAAAATACAAACAAGTAAAATGTGTAGAATCCGCAATGAAACTAAAAGAAAAAACAAAAATGCAACTAAGCTATATGAGAGTTGAAAATCCTTAAATTCAAGGATTCCTATGTACGCCGATCCCCGGCAACGGCGCCAAAAACTTGATGGGAATTCCGCAAGCATACGGTTGTCTCAAGTAATATAGACTATGGAAGTCCGAATATCGTTCCCACGAGGATCGATACAAGGAAATAACAATGATCAATGAAAAGGAGTATCAACTCAAATATAGCTAACAAATGCAAATGGAGATAATAAAAATAATGGAAACACAAAACAAGATAATAACAATGGAAATAAAAATAATGCAAACTAAAAGAAAATAAGAAACTAGATAACAAAGAGATGTTAGTAAAAATAGAAAAAACTCAAGTGAGAACAAACCAAGAACAAGATTAGTAACAAGTTAGTAACAAAGTTAATAACAAAAACAAAATGACAAGGCCAATACAAGAAAATGGAGCAATGTTAGATAGATCAAGTGAATGAGTGTGTGAAAACAAGAAGTGAAAGATTAAGATAAAATAAAAAATAAAAACATCAATGGAAATGAGCTAATAACAAATGAGTAAAATAGGGAATGAATGGGTGAAAATGAGAATAAGTGCGCTAAAATAGTGTAAAATGAAAGAGGGAATAAAAACAAACACATAGAGGGTAAGAACAAATAAGCTAATGGATATGATGGTGTGGATAGAGAAATGGAGTGTGAGAATTAAAATAAGTGAATAAGTGTGTGGGAATGTGAATAGAATCTAACTAAAGTAAGTAAAATAAGCAACAAGCAATACTAAAGGATAGATTGAACCATCTAGAATCCACTAAGTTACATTAATCCAACACTTTTGCTCCTCTTTTTCCAAACAAATACGCAAATCTAATGACAAATCAATGCTTAGATTTGAAATATATAACTTTAAAGCTCTAAGATTGAAATTAACAATCTAACAGCTAAGATTTTCTTCCCTTCATAAAAGAAAAGATTCCTAATGACTATCTATATATCAAAAGTAAGCATAAACCAACAAAAGATATTAACTCCTAAGCATGATTTATTAAACCTAAGCATAGATGGTAAAAAGAATGCAAAGATAGAAAATAAGCATGGAAGGTAGCACATTGCAATGAAGAAAAATCTATTCTAGCATATTAAGCACATAAACAAAGAGAATTAAGAGCATAAGTGTAAGACCCCGACCCCCAGTTCTTTTGTTAAGAGCATAAGCGAGATTTGAATTGGTTTGACTTTGTCTTTGAGTTTGACTAGATTTTTCATAGCCTTGGAGATTTTGAAGACCGTTGACTTTAGTTTGACCTGGTCTTTGTAAAATCACTACAAGGAGATGCACTTTTAGCCACGTTTTTTAGCCACGTTTTTTAAAAACGTCGGTAAAGGATATACTTTTGCCGACGTTTTTAAAATTCGTCGGTAAAGGATATACTTTTGCCGACGTTTTTAAAATTCGTCGGTAAAGGGTATACTTTTGTCGACGTTTTTAAAATTCGTCGGTAAAGGATAGACCTTTACCGACGTTTTTCAAAAACGTCGGCAAAAGTAAAGACTTTTACCGACGTTTCCTAAAAAACGTGGCCAAAAGTATACCCTTTACCGACGTTTTTAATAACGTCGGCAAAAGTACAGACTTTTACCGACGTTTCTTAAAAACGTGGCCAAAAGTATACCCTTTACCGACGTTTTTTAGTAAAACGTCGGCAAAGGCGATTCTTAAATTTAAAAAAAAATGGTTTATTTTTTAAATTTTACCGACGAAATAAAACGTTGATAAATATGCTTTTAATTTTCTTTTTTAATTTTACCGACGAAATTAAACTTCGGTAAATATGTTTATGAATATTTATTTATTTTTATATTAATTTTACATACGAAAATACAAACGTCGGTAAATTTGTTTATTAATTTTTATATTAATTGTATCAACGAAAATAAAAACGTCGTTAAATATCTTTTTAAAATTTTATTTTTTACCTTTAGCAACGAAATTAAACGTCGGTAAATATGTTTATTAATTTTTATTTATTTTTACGATCATGTTACCAACGAAAATAAACACGTCGGTAAATATCTTTTTAAATTTTTATTTTTTACTTTTACCGACGAAATTAAACGTCGGTAAATCTGTTTATTTATTTTTATTTATTTTTATATTCATTTTATCGACAAAAAAAAATAATTATATATTCCATGATGAATCAAGCGATAAGATTTGACCAAATAATCATTGTTGACCTCCTAAAGAGGATTTTAGGTTTAGATCGGGAAAAAGTGGCCCACAAAAATTAAAATTGAACCATTAACCATTTGGTCATTTTTGTCAATATCTCACAAGATATGAAGGATCAATCGTTGGAATTTGATCCAGTAAATGTTACTTGCCATATAAAGGGGGTCTATAGTCCATATCTTGCATTAGAGATCCAGATTGTTCGAAAATGTAGAAAAAACGGACTGCATGTCTCAACTCGTGAATGCACTGTAGTAACCATGCATTAATCCAACGATTGATATTTATTTCAAATATATTTCATGATCCATATTGAATCAACATTTGGGGTTGGGACCTATAACTATAAATGACCTTTTGAAGAGGACTAAAAATTTGGATTGCGAAAACAGGACGTACAAAATTCCATAAATGATGATCTAATGGTCTGTACGTTTTCATCAATACATCACAATCTATGATGATCCAATGGTTGACTTTTGGTATCATAGCCGTTTGTTTGAGAAATGGGAGCCTCATTATGATGAGTACCGTGCTGAGATGTGCAATGCCATGTCGATTAATGATAAATCCAAGAACATAGGTAAACCAAGCGAATCTACATGAAATATAAGCAGGTAACTCCAGAAGATGCATCATCTCCTCAGTTTTTAGGTGTACCTCCCATGTCATCTGTTTTTAAATTCTAAATGAAATATATGAAAGGAAAGAAACCGACTCTCAAACAATTCAATCTGAATTTGGTCATATATAGGACAGAGTTTTGGTCCACACGTGACTGTGAAGCTTGTACATTTGCCCTACTTCTTTTATTTTAAATAAACATCGAATTTGAAGTCGTATAATGAACTTAAATTCTACCATTATATTTCTATCTCCGAAGTTGAAGTCGTATGATGAACTTAAATTCTACCATTATAATTTTATCTCCGAAGGTGGTGCAAGGTTAGTGCAGTGGCTATGCAAGCCGGGTGGTAATGGCAGTGTAGTGGGTGGTTGTGATGGAGAGTAAAAGAGTAGGAGAAAGAGAATGGAAAGAAAAGAATGGAGAAGGAGATGAAAATTAGAGTCAGAAATTTTTCACCGATGTTTAATATCAAACATCAGTAAAGGTTGGTAGTCTTTTTTACTTGTTTTCAATTAAATAAAATAAAATAATTTTTATTGACGAAAAATCTATTTTTTGCGACGAAAATAATCGTCGGTAAGTTTTTACCAAATTTCTTCCCTCTCCCGCCACCGAAACCCCTCTTTTTATTATTAACATCATTTTTAAGGCAAAATAAATATCAAAGACTATTATTGACGAATTATATTATCAACAAATTTTATGACGTTAGTAAACCCCTCCCTCTTCGTGCCCTTCGCACACATCGCGCATCATTTTCCCTCTCCTCTCTCTTTCTTCTCTATTCTCTCTCTCTCTCGTTCCCATCTCTCTGTCTCCCTCCCTTCCTCTCTTCTTCTTCCTCCCATGTCTCCCCTCGCCTCCGCACCTCCACCTGGAAAATCTTTTAGTGACTATAAGTTCCCTAATCGGGAGCCATTTTTATGAACCATCAGTTCCGTCAATTTACTTGCCCCTGATCGAAGTGCTCGCGTCGATTTTCAATTTTTAACTAGGGGAGGTTGCTCGTTTCGGACCCCCGATTAGACGTTATCGAGCCTAAGTGTTTGAAAATCTTTTTTATTTTTTATTTTATCTCGGTAAAACTATCAGAGACTATTATCGACTGATTATACGACGTTGGTAAAATGAACGATTAGCGGCGTTTTTTGTAAAACATCTGTAATGTTGAACTCTATTTCTAGGAAAATTAGAAGTCTGAGTCCTTTACCTATAATTTTATCTTTGTCGTCAAAAATTAGAGTCAGAAAATTTATTACCGACATTTAAAGATTTTAATATTTTTTTCACTTAATTTGAAAAAAAAAATCTAAAATAATTTTTACCAATGAAAAATTATTTTACAACAAAAAATAGACATAAAATTCGGCCACCACGTTTTTTTTCCCCTCTCCCGCCAAATGTCCTCTTTTCCCTTTTTTCCCTTTTTTTCTTCTCTCTCTTTCCCCTGCTACTCACTGTTCTGCTGTCTCTCTCGCTGCTCTCGGTCTCTCTCCCGTTTCTCGGCTTCTCGCTCGACATCAAGGCTGTCTCGGTCTCTCTCCCATTTCTCTCTCTCTCTCTCTCACTCGGTCTCTATCTCTTGCAATCTCGGTCTCTCACTCTCGATCTCTCAGATCTGCTCCCTCTCTCACTCGGTCTCTCTCTCTCTTTCCCTCTGTTCCCTCTGTCTCTCACTCTCTCTTTTCACTCTCTCTCTCACTGTCTCTCTCTCTCACTCGGTCTCTCTCTCTTGCTCTCTCGGTCTCTCAGATCTGCTCCCTCTCTCACTCGGTCTCTCTCTCTTTCCCTCTGTTCCCTCTGTCTCTCGCTCTCTCTTTTCACTCTCTCTCTCTCACTGTCTCTCTCTCACTCGGTCTCTCTCTCTTGCTCTCTCGGTCTCTCACTCTCGGTCTCTCAGATCTGCTCCCTCTCTCACTCGGTCTCTCTCTCTTTCCCTCTGTTCCCTCTGTCTCTCGCTCTCTCTTTTCTCTCTCTCACTCTATCACTCTCTCCAGACCGGTTAGGGACGATCACAGCAACATCAGGAAGATCACAGCAGCAACAGGCAATCGACGATCGCAGCAGCAGCCCCGGGACGGCCGGTTAATCTTCATCTTCCTCCTCTTATATCCGTGGAAGCCTCCCCTGCACAGGTACACCCCTCCCTTCCCCCTATCCTCTCTTTTTCTTCTCCGTTCTCTCTCTTCTTCCTTTTTTCTAGCATTGATGAAAAGGTCAATAATTTCATGTCTATTACTTAGGACTGGCAGTTGTTTGTTGAAATTCCCAAGAGGAATTTTATGTGTTGGATGTTCTACAGACTTGACAGACTTTCTGGAATTCCTTTGATTTTTTTTCCCAATGCTCAATCCTCTCATAGATGTTACTGCATTTTATCACACCCAGATTTTTTAGGCCACATGCCTTGACAAATTATGTATGATGCCTGGTTTCTTTCTCTCAAAGAATCTGTCTGTGGAGCATTATTTCTTGACAAATAATCTTTCTCATGAAAGTCTCATTGGATTCAACATAATATTGAATAAAAGCACTTAGCATCCTGGAAGCTATTTCAATTAATTCTGCATCACAGAACAATAAAACAAAGGGGGTTAAAACTTGAAGCAAAGAATTAAAAAAACAAAAAAGATGCTTGAATTATTGCTATGGCATTGAGATATCTAGATCATAAATTAGAAAAAGCTACAACTTTATGTCATACTGATGAATCTTTATGTCCAAATGTCCAATGGACTGTTATTTTCATTTCTTTTGTACTTAACATTCAGCTAAATGCTAGGACGATGGACAGCTAAATGTCTATGCAGTCTGCATCTCATGATTTTATCTTATTTTATTATCCATCCCTACCCAAATTCCTATTCAATAGGAAAGGGATGGATCCCTCTTTGTATCCGTAGATAGGGAGATGCTCACCAATGGGCTACCATTGGATTTATATGTTTGTTTTAAAAAACAAGATTTTTTAAAAGAATTTGGATTAGACACTGTTGTGTATGAATTTAGATTGGACACTATAATGTATGTATGGATTAGACACTGTTATGTATAAAACAAGATATTTTATGTATGAATTTGGATTTAGGGTCTGTAGCTGCTACCTATTATTAGACACTGGATTTTCTAGTGCTTTTGAAAGAAAGGAGTCGTGAAGCAGTAATACTACAAATTTGTAAATGAAAGAGGTTTCAGGCATTGCAATCGCAATTGGTGCATAAAGAAGCTCGTTATACTTGAGCATTTGTGAAACGAAACATGGGAGAAAAGTTTGAGAATTCTTGCAATCCCAAAACATGCATATAATAGCTCAATATCTAATTGCTATTTACTTGTGATTTGGTCAGATATGGACAGGAGTTGGATATTACGTTATCAGAACCGATTTGATGCGGAGTACATAGATGGGGTGATCTCATTTATTGATTTTGCAAAGTCGAATTCGGGGGGTGCGGTGTTGATTAGGTGCCCATGTAATGATTGCTGTAACCATCTGATGCAGGACTATGATACAGTGAGAAAGCATTTGCACATTCACGGAATGATGGTCTCATACATGCAGTGGATATATCACGGGGAACCCATAGTTCAACCCGATGATTCGGATGAGAGCGAGGCTGAAACAGAAGATAATCATGATGAATATGATGAGTTGCTAGAGGACCATCGTAGGGGAACCTATTTGGATGAAGATACTCAAGAGAGGGATGATGTGCATGATTTTGAAAATTTGTTGAAGGCTTCTCAGCGTGGCCTGTACCCAGGATGCAAAACTTCGGATACTTTGTTATCGTTTATCATCAAGATATTGCATGTGAAGGTAGAAAGTGGGTGCAGCAATAAGTCATTCGACAAGGTTTTGCAAATTTTTAAGGACTTTTTACCTGAAGGTCATGTGGTGCCAGCATCGGTTTATGAGGCGAAGAAATTATTGCGTGAATTGGGCATGGGATACAAGAACATAGATGCTTGCAAACACAATTGTGTGCTATATTGGAAGGAGAATGCTCAATTGGATAAATGTCCAGAATGCGAAGAGCCTAGGTACAAGGTCAATGATGGCAAGTGAAAGAAGATCCCTCATAAGGTGCTCCGTTACTTCCCATTGATACCGAGGTTACGCAGATTGTATATGTCAAGTAAGACAGCCACGGAGATGAGATGGCATAGTGATAAGCGGGTTGATGATGGGATAGCGCGGCATCCGGCTGATTCAGTGGAGTGGAAAGAATTTGATATGAAATTTCCAGAGTTTGCCCAAGAGACACGTAATGTGAGACTGGGGTTAGCCACCGATGGATTCAATCCTTTCGGTAACATGAGCACCTCGTATAGCATGTGGCCTGTCATACTTGTGCCTTATAATTTGCCACCATGGATGTGCATGAAGGAGCCATTCTTGATGATGTCATTACTCATTCCAGGACCAAACTCACCGGGAAATGATATCGATGTATATCTGAGGCCCTTGGTTGATGAGTTGAAGAAGTTGTGGGATTATGGTGTAGCTACTTATGATGCCTCCACTAAGGAAATCTTTCAAATGCATGCTGCTGTGATGTGGACAATAAATGACTTTCCTGCATATGGTAACTTGTCTGGTTGGAGCACAAAGGGTTATAACGCTTGCCCCTCGTGTAACGACAGCTCGTTAGGGGTGAAGTTGAAAGATAAGATTGGTTACATTGGCCATCGTAAATACTTGGAACTAAACCACCAATGGCGTAGAAGCAAGGCCTTCAACGGTCAGCCTGAGCGTGAAAAGAATTCTTTGGATCTACCGGGGCAAAAGGTACTGGACCAGCTTGAAGAGATAGCGCTGGTCAAGTTTGGCAAGAATAACAAAAGACCGCGTGACTATGGAGAACTGAATTGGACAAAGAAAAGCATCCTATTTGAATGGCCTTATTGGAAGTGCAAAAAACTCCGACACAACCTTGATCCTATGCACATTGAGAAGAACGTATGTGTAGCTTTGGTTGGAACAATTTTAAATATAAAGGGCAAAAACAAGGACACCGAGAAAGCGCGTAAGGATTTGAAAAATATGGGCATCAGACCTGAGTTGCATCTAGTGGAGAGAGGTGATGGATCAAGCTTGAAGCCGCATGCCTCTTACACTCTCCAGCCAAAACATAGAGATGGATTTTATGAATTCTTGAAGTCCATCAAATACCCAGACGGTTATGCGGCGAACCTCTCGAGGTGTGTAACCTCGAAAAATGATAAATTAGCTGGTTTGAAGAGCCATGATTGCCATGTCCTTATCCAACGCATCCTTCCTATTGGCATGCGCGGCTTTTTGAATAAGGATATATGTACAACATTGTTTGAGTTAGGCAGCTTTTTCCAAGACCTCTGCTCGAAAACACAAAGACAAGATGATTTGAAAAAATTGGAGGAGCGGATAGTTTTAATATTGTGCAAGCTCGAGAGGATCTTTCCTCCTGCTTTCTTTGATGTGATGGTCCATTTATCGGTTCACTTGCCACGTGCCATGCTAGGTGGACCTGTGCAATATCGGTGGATGTACCCGATTGAAAGGTAATAGCTGGTGACCATTGATTAATTATTTATGTATTATTGCTTTTGCCTTGCATTGGAAATCATGGGTCTTATCATTGGTTGTTTAAAGGTTTCTGAAGACCCTAAAGGGGTACGTTCGCAACCGAGCTCGGCCTGAAGGTTCGATCGCAGAGGCTTACATTGTCAAAGAGTGTCTCACTTTTTGCTCAATGTATTTAAGGCAGACTGATCGAGTAGAGCGTTATGATGATGGTGGCGAACGTGGTCCGGGGTTGTCGGTCGTCACACAAACTGTTCCGTCCCCTCGGAATGATGCCAAGGGCACATGATCCTTCTCAAAAAGATCGTGACATGGCTCATTGGTTTGTGTTGAATAATTGCCCCGAGGTGTTGCCATATCTTCAGTATGTGCTTCAATCTAGCCATATTTATGCATTGCTTTTTTGACTCCTTTATTCATTATCTATATTTACTTATATAGTAAAAAAAACCTTGAGTAGGGAACACAAGAATTTAGTTCAGGAACAAAGAATTGGAGACGTCGGGCAGATACAACGAAGAGAATTTGCAAAATGGTTCAAACAACGTGTAAGACATAAACTTTGGATCATTATAATTGTTACATGTTATTGGATTTGTTTTTAAATATTCATATATCCAATACATCTGACGTAATTTGCCTATGTAGATGAATCAATTGCGAACTCTAGGTTCACCGGAAGCGTCTGATGAGATGTGGTCATTAGCAAATGGCCCTATGTCCCAAGTGAATCTCTATCAGGGGTGTGATTGCAATGGCGTCCGATACCACACTAAAGATCGTGAGAGATGTCGTAGGAGCCAGAGTAGTGGTTTGGTCATTGAAGGGGAATACGAAAGGGAGAAACATGACTACTATGGCTACATTTGTAAAGTATGGGAATTGTCCTATCTGCACGGGGGTAAGGTGGTCCTATTTGAATGTGAATGGTACAACACTAGTACCAAGCACAAGATAAACATCGAAGACCATGTTACAAGCATTGATATCACTGGTCGTTGGTGTACGGATGATCCATTTGTCCTACCAGGTCAGGTAGCGCAAGTCTTCTACGTCAATGACACAAGCAGAGGAAAGAATTGGAGAGTCGTAGAACGGGTCAAGCCACGTGGATTGTGGGATGTACCCGCTAAGCGGGATGACGACAACGAAGATTGTGATGCGCCTAATGATGCATTTCAGCAGGACGAATCATCATTTGTTGTCCCAGTCCTCGTCGATGGTACTAGTGTCCAACACTCTATGGATGATATAGATCCTGAGATCATTCTCAATGATGAGTCTGCAGACAAGGATGGCCAAGACGAGGATGAAACACTGGCGGAGTACGAAGATGAAGAAGAAAGTGATGTTCATAGTGAGGAAGATGAAGATATAGAATATGACATGTAGTGTTTGTTTCAGGTTTTACACATGTAATTATTAAGTAAATTAATAAAGATCTTCTCTTATATAATGACATTGTATTCAATTTCATTTTCTCTTGTGATATGTTCAAATATTGATAATTTCTTTTTTACATTTCACATTTTAATCCTGTTTATATAATTTATAGTTGCAAAAGATGCCAAACAAAAGGAAAAAATGGGTCAAACCAGGAGAGTTGTCCCGTCAATTGCAAGCTTCCAATTATTTATCAAAGAGAACAAAAACAATTAAGCAAAATGCAGAAAAACTTGCATCTCTAGGTATCCAGCGAACCGCATGTGCTATATTTGGTTCGACTAATAATGGGACAAACGAGAAGGGAAAGAAGAACTGTCATTGAGAATGATAAGGATGAGGACTATATTCCCACGGCAGATGATGATGTAGAAGATGATGCATCTTCTTCTCAATCGGAAGAGGTAATCTTTATGTGAACGTCATGACATGTATTTTAAAATTATTATTTTTGATGTTGACACTCATGCTAGAATGATTTATTTTTACATTTAATGTCAGTTGCATTCACTTTACTAATAATATTGATCTTTGCTATTAATTATTTATGTTCCTTGTCACTTTGCTTTAATACAGGTTGCAGTTATGCCTCGGGAAAGCAGGGTCAAACGTGCTCGGACTGTTGCAGCTACACTCAGTTCAGCTGGTGCAGACAGCACACATGGGGCCATACCGACCACAGGATCCTTACAGACCCAGCCGTTGACCACACCGCCCTTACCGACTCAGCCTCGCATCACACATCCCTTACCGACCCCTCCTCAGCCGTCCCAGCTGCCGCTGAGTCCTCAGACAGCTGGTAGCAGCGTAGGTGAGAATATTATGACCCTTTAAAATCTTGAATTCACTTCAATTTAATGATTTGTGTTCACTAACTCATTTGCCGTTGTCATCTTAACAACATCAGGCCCACCCTCTTTGCAACCGACCCGCGTAAGGGGTGTGACGCGAGGGAAGAATGCATCGAAGCTTAGAAGACAACTGGGTCATAGCATCCCAGTTCAGATCCCGACCTCCAGCCATAGGCCAGAAGGGGAACATGCCCCTTTACTGGATAACCATCTTGGGTTAGCCATTAGAGCTGTTGCCCCAGTAAAGTCCCATGGCTGGAAGAAGCTTGATAGTGGGATCAAGCTTGGTGTTATTGCTGCAGTTAAGGTAAACTGAAACAAGAAATATCTATCCAAATTATGCTAGTTGTGATCCTCATTACAATATCTGATTATATTTTGTTATTACTAATCTTTATATGGCTCTCCCCTAATGCAGCAATATTTTGACATCGGGGATTACGAGGGTGACATGCAGATCAAGGCGGACATTGACTGCCAATGTGGTACTTTGTATAAAAGTTGGAAATATGAGCTGCATAGTCACTACCTCGGATTGTTGGAGCAGGGGGTTCCACAACCCCAGGACCACCCGGCACCAGGTTGTGATGCAAATGATTGGCGAGTTATGATCTCACAATGCTGGGAATCACCAGCTTGGAAGGTACCATTGCATGTTATCTACACTCAATTTACTATATTCCATCGTAATTCTATTAGTAATGTTTTTATAAACGATTGCTATTGTATTATTTTTTTTCTATGTAGGCAAAGTCTGCAAAGGCTAAAGAGAGTCGAGCCAAGTTGCCATATAATCATACTAGTGGCTCGAGGTCATTTGCATCGAGGATGTCTATGGTGGTACTAATTATATTCATATGACGAAACTGCAATGACTTTATTAATTTATCAATAAATATCTAGATTAATATCTTATACAAAGCTGTTTCAAATAACAGATGGCGAAGAATGCCGGTCAGGCGCCGCCAATTACTCAGTTCTTCCGCGACACCCACTACAGAGAAAAGAGCAAAGAGTGGGTAAACGAGGTGGCTCAGCAAAGACATGTACGTTGGCTAACAAATAAAATAATAATCGACAAATAATGCCATATAAGCATTCTAAATCCCTTATTGAGCCTTGGTGCAGAGGATTGAGGAGCAGTCGCAGCCCTCTGTCACGACTCCAATGAGTGAGGAGGAGATTGCTGTTGATGTGCTTGGGAAGAGGTCTGGATACTTAAAAGGATATGGCATATTTACGGGATCCTCTCCATCCTCCACACAGTCTCAGGCATCGCAGTCTGAGCTGATCACATTGCGGGAGCAAGTAGCTGAGCAGGCTAGGATGCAGGCTGAGCAGGCTAGGATGCATGCTGAGATGCAGGCTGAGAATGCTAGGAGGCAGGCTGAGCAGGACAAGAGGTATGGAGCACTTGAGGCCCTCGTTCAACGGTTGGCATCTGCAGCAGGGATGGATCCGACCGGCTTATTGGATATCACGAGAGGGACAACTTCGGCTGGTGATAGCACAGCTATTGGAGATCATGATGCAACGCTGGGTGTTGGGGGTGCTCATCTAGGCCCATAGGTAAAACAAATCCTCCTGACTGTATTTGTGATTCCTTTATTAATGTCATTTCCTTATGTGGCCCGTTCCTCTGATGATTCATCGTAGTTATCTCTTAATCTGATCATGGGTTTCAGATGCACTCAGTTTTTCCCCATAATATGTTATTGCAGAACTAACTGTTAAGTAACTAAATAGCTTGAAAATCATGCAAATGTATATTAATAGACCACTTTTCTTAGTAAAATGCAAGCTTCAAGATCTTCTAGAAGAGGACAAATGAGTCCACTACTACAACATAGTAGAGAATATGAACAAAACCATTCAAGAAATACCCTCTAGATGCAGCTGCATAGACAAAAATCGGCTCCACAGGGCTGCACTTCAAGTCTAAGACACTGCAGTCACAAGAAGAATGCATAAAGAGCTAGCCAAAAGTAAAAAATGAAAATATTTAGAATTCCCTGTTGACTGTCATTGAAAGAACAATACATAAACAGAGTTCATTATAAAATATAATAAGAATCTCAACACAATAGGTGTCTATCTTGATCAGTTGATCACCACATATCCTAAAAATACTAATCTATCGATTTAATATATCTTCACATAAAAAGGGCAAAACAGTCATAATGAGGACCTTGGAAAAGCTGCAGTTGTGCCGAGATCACAAACAACTCTCTTCGCATCAACATTCCATGCTTTAATACCAGCATCAGTTGTGCCTATGAGCAGCTACTATCAAGAATAATGAGAAGTTGGAAGACATGAACCTAAAAATAAATTTCTTAAGCATCGAGATCTGCAATCAAACCAATATAATTTTCAACCGATCTTTCATCAATCAAATAAACCTACCAAGCGGTCAGACTTGCTTTCCCAGTCAAGTGACAAAATCTCAGCTCCACAATATATAGTCGCATTTCTAGATGTTGGAGTTGATGAGTCATATGTCCAGATACTTCACCAAAATGTAAGTGCACAAACTTTATGAATAAGATAGCAAACTCAAGGTAGATAGTGTGATTTATCTCATATTTTCCCAAAAACCACCTACTGCCTAATCTAATGACTAGTACCTTACAGTGCCATCCACAGAAGCACTAGCAATATTGGTTCCAGCTGCAGAAAAGCGGCATCTACTAATTGGGCTTGTGTGTCCTAAGAAAGTTTCCTGTAAGACATGGGTTTTTAGATGTGATGTAGTTCCCTAAATAGAAAGCATGATACAAGTGAACAACAACAAACTTCGACTTACATGATAAACAGTGGGCAAGTTGTATATAAAAGAACAAAAGAGATGCACATAAAATGAAAGAAACATAAAGAAATTATAAACAAAAATTTACCTGGAATGCAACTTTAACTTCTGGGAATTCTTCTTCTCTGTGTACCTTATATATTACATGTGTTTATAGTACATGTGTTTTTTTAGTCAGTAAATCTGTATATAGTACATGTGTTTTTTAGTCAGTAAATCTGTATTATATATTGATAGCATTTGCTGTCAATGCATTTACTATTCCTTTGAAGGATATGTTCAGCATTCTGCCCATTAATTGTTTGATTTGCTATTGGGAAATATCATTTTAATGTTCTTGCTCTTGCTTATCTTTTTATTATAAAAGTAAGCTGCTGAAATTTCGCAAAACCTATTTCAGGCATGATCTTAGCCGATGATTTTAACTTGTCTTCTCATTTACCACCTCTAATAGTAACCAGCCTTCCACAGAGTGACAACTGCTCTATACTTTTGAATTGTGCAGATGGCAGAAGTAGCGAAAGACTTAAGTGCAGGGACAATTGGAGGGGTTGCACAGTTGATATGTGGGCACCCCTTTGATACCATCAAAGTGCAGGTCAGAGTCATTTTTCTTTCTCTCTCCAATTCCTACTTTATTAGAGAAAAAAATAATTAAACCAACATACACGTTCGCAAATAGGGCTCCCGGTTAGAGAATTACGACCGAAACACGTTAATTTCCAACACTTAGGCTCGAAAACGGCCTGCCGGGGGTCCAGAACGGGAAACGGCCGCGGGAAAATTCCGAAACTGGCACGAGCACTTCGCTCAAGGGTAGAGTAACTTGTAGGAACTGACGGTTCTCAAATAGGGCTCCCGGTTAGAGAATTACGACCGAAACACGCTAATTTCCAACGCTTAGGCTCGAAAACGGCCCGCCGGGGGTCCGGAATGGGAAACGGGCGTGGGAGAATTCTGAAACCGGCACGGGCACTTCGCTCGAGGGCAGACAAACTTGTAGGAACTGACGGTTCTCAAATAGGGCTCCCGGTTAGAGAATTACGACCGAAACACGCTAATTTCCAACACTTAGGCTCGAAAACGGCCCGCCGGGGGTCCGGAACGGGAAACGGGCTCGGGAGAATTCCGAAACCAGCACGGGCACTTCGCTCGAGGGTAAGCAGACCTGTAGGAGCTGACGGTTCTCAAATAGAGCTCCCGGTTAAAGAATTACGACCGAAACACGCTAATTTCCAACACTTAGGCTCGAAAACGGCCCGCCGGGGGTCCGGAACGGGAAACGGGCGCGGGTGAATTCCGAAACCGGTACGGGCACTTCGCTCGAGGGTAGAGTAACTTGTAGGAACCGACGGTTCTCAAATAGGGCTCCCGGTTAGAGAATTAAGACCGAAATATAGTAATTTCCAACACTTAGGCTCGAAAACGGCCCGCCGGGGGTCCGGAACGGGAAACGGCAGCGGGAAAATTTCGAAACCGGCACGAGCACTTCGCTCGTGGGCAGAGTGACTTGTAGGAACTGATGGTTCGTAAATAGGGCTCCCGGTTAGAGAATTAAGACCAAAACATTGTAATTTCCAACACTTAGGCTCGAAAACGGCCCGCCGGGGGTCCGGAACGGGAAACGGCCACGGGAAAATTCCGAAACCGGCACGAGCACTTCGCTCGTGGGCAGAGTGACTTGTATGAATGGACGGTTCGCAAACAGGGCTCCCGGTTAGAGAATTAAGGCCGAAACATTCTAATTTCCAACACTTAAGGCTCGAAAACGGCCTGCCGGGGGTCCGGAACGGGAAACGGCCACGGGAAAATTCCGAAACCAGCACGAGAACTTCGCTCGAGGGAAGAGTAACTTGTAGGAACCGACGGTTCTCAAATAGGGCTCCCGGTTAGAGAATTAAGACCGAAACATAGTAATTTCCAACACTTAGGCTCGAAAACGGCCCGCCGGGGGTCCGGAATGGGAAACGGCCGCGGGAAAATTCCGAAACCGGCACGAGCACTTCGCTCGTGGGCAGAGTGACTTGTAGGAACTGACGGTTCGTAAATAGGGCTCCCGGTTAGAGAATTAAGACCGAAACATTGTAATTTCCAACACTTAGGCTCGAAAACGGCCCGCCGGGAGTCCGGAACGGGAAACGGCCACGGGAAAATTCCGAAACCAGCACGAGCACTTCGCTCGTGGGCAGAGTGACTTGTAGGAACAGACGGTTCGCAAATAGGGCTCCCTGTTAGAGAATTAAGGCCGAAACATTGTAATTTCCAACACTTAAGGCTCGAAAACGGCCCGCCGGGGGTCCGGAACGGGAAACGGCCACGGGAAAATTCCGAAACCAGCACGAGAACTTCGTTCGAGGGAAGAGTAACTTTTAGGAACCGACGGTTCTCAAATAGGGCTCCCGGTTAGAGAATTAAGACCGAAACATAGTAATTTCCAACACTTAGGCTCGAAAACGGCCCGCCGGGGGTTCGGAACGGGAAACGGCGGCGGGAAAATTCCGAAACCGGCACGAGCACTTCGCTCGTGGGCAGAGTGACTTGTAGGAACTGATGGTTCGTAAATAGGGCTTCCCGGTTAGAGAATTAAGGCCGAAACATTGTAATTTCCAACACTTAAGGCTCGAAAACGGCCCGCCGGGGGTCCGGAATGAGAAACGACCACGGGAAAATTCCGAAACCGGCACGAGCACTTCGCTCGTGGGCAGAGTGACTTGTAGGAACGGACGGTTCGCAAATAGGGCTCCCGGTTAGAGAATTAAGGCCGAAACATTGTAATTTCCAACACTTAAGGCTCGAAAACGGCCCGCCGGGGGCCCGGAACGGGAACGGCCACGACAAAATTCCGAAACCAGCACGAGAACTTCGTTCGAGGGAAGAGTAACTTGTAGGAACCGACGGTTCTCAAATAGGGCTCCCGGTTAGAGAATTAAGACCGAAACATAGTAATTTCCAACACTTACGCTCGAAAACGGCCCGCCGGGGGTCTGGAACGGGAAACGGCCGCGGGGAAAATTCCGAAACCGGCACGAGCACTTCGCTCGTGGGCAGAGTGACTTGTAGGAACTAACGGTTCGTAAATAGGGCTCCCGGTTAGAGAATTAAGACCAAAACATTGTAATTTCCAACACTTAGGCTCGAAAACGGCCCGCCGGGGTTCCGGAACGGGAAACGGCCACGGGAAAATTCCGAAACTGGTACGAGCACTTCGCTCGTGGGCAGAGTGACTTATAGGAACGGACGGTCACCAAATAGGGCTCCGGTTAGAGAATTAAGGCCGAAACATTGTAATTTCCAACACTTAAGGCTCGAAAACGGCCCGCCGGGGGTCCGGAACGGGAAACGGCCACGGGAAAATTCCGAAACCAGCACGAGAACTTCGCTCGAGGGAAGAGTAACTTGTAGGAACCGACGGTTCTCAAATAGGGCTCCTGGTTAGAGAATTAAGACCGAAACAGAGTAATTTCCAACACTTAGGCTCGAAAACGGCCCGCCGGGGGTCCGGAACGGGAAACGGCCGCGGGAAAATTCCGAAACCGGCACGAGCACTTCGCTCTTGCGTAGAGTGACTTGTAGGAACTGACGGTTCGTAAATAGGGCTCCCGGTTAGAGAATTAAGACCAAAACATTGTAATTTCCAACACTTAGGCTCGAAAACGGCCCGCCGGGGGTCCGGAACGGGAAACGGCCACGGGAAAATTCCGAAACCGGCACGAGCACTTCGCTCGTGGGCAGAGTGACTTATAGGAACGGACGGTTACCAAATAGGGCTCCCGGTTAGAGAATTAAGGCCGAAACATTGTAATTTCCAACACTTAAGGCTCGAAAACGGCCCGCCGGGGGTCCGGAACGGGAAACGGCCACGGGAAAATTCCGAAACCAGCACGAGAACTTCGCTCGAGGGAAGAGTAACTTGTAGGAACCGACGGTTCTCAAATAGGGCTCCCGGTTAGAGAATTAAGACCGAAACATAGTAATTTCCAACACTTAGGCTCGAAAACGGCCCGCCGGGGGTCCGGAACGGGAAACGGCCGCGGGAAAATTCCGAAACTGGCACGAGCACTTCGCTCGTGGGCAGAGTGACTTGTAGGAACTGACGGTTCGTAAATAGGGCTCCCGGTTAGAGAATTAAGACCGAAACATTGTAATTTCCAACACTTAAGGCTCGAAAACGGCCCGCCGGTGGTCCGGAACGGGAAACGGCCACGGGAAAATTCCGAAACCGGCACGAGCACTTCGCTCGTGGGCAGAGTGACTTGTAGGAACGGACGGTTCGCAAATAGGGCTCCCGGTTAGAGAGTTAAGGCCGAAACATTGTAATTTCCAACACTTAAGGCTCGAAAACGGCCCGCCGGGGGTCCGGAACGGGAAACGGCCACGGGAAAATTCCGAAACCGGCACGAGCACTTCGCTCGAGCGAAGAGTAACTTGTAGGAACTGACGGTTCTCAAATAGGGCTCCCGGTTAGAGAATTACGACCGAAACACGCTAATTTCCAACGCTTAGGCTCGAAAACGGCCCGCCGAGGGTCCGGAATGGGAAACGGGCGTGGGAGAATTCTGAAACCGGCACGGGCACTTCGCTCGAGGGCAGACAGACCTGTAGGAACTGACGGTTCTCAAATAGGGCTCCCGGTTAGAGAATTACGACCGAAACACGCTAATTTCCAACACTTAGGCTCGAAAACGGCCCGCCGGGGGTCCGGAACGGGAAACGGGCTCGGGAGAATTCCGAAACCAGCACGGGCACTTCGCTCGAGGGTAAGCAGACCTGTAGGAGCTGACGGTTCTCAAATAGAGCTCCCGGTTAGAGAATTACGACCGAAACACGCTAATTTCCAACACTTAGGCTCGAAAACGGCCCGCCGGGGGTCCGGAACGGGAAACGGGCGCGGGTGAATTCCGAAACCGGTACGGGCACTTCGCTCGAGGGTAGAGTAACTTGTAGGAACCGACGGTTCTCAAATAGGGCTCCCGGTTAGAGAATTAAGACCGAAATATAGTAATTTCCAACACTTAGGCTCGAAAACGGCCCGCCGGGGGTCCGGAACGGGAAACGGCAGCGGGAAAATTCCGAAACCGGCACGAGCACTTCGCTCGTGGGCAGAGTGACTTGTAGGAACTGATGGTTCGTAAATAGGGCTCCCGGTTAGAGAATTAAGACCAAAACATTGTAATTTCCAACACTTAGGCTCGAAAACGGCCCGCCGGGGGTCCGGAACGGAAACGGCCACGGGAAAATTCCGAAACCGGCACGAGCACTTCGCTCGTTGGGCAGAGTGACTTGTATGAATGGACGGTTCACAAACAGGGCTCCCGGTTAGAGAATTAAGGCCGAAACATTCTAATTTCCAACACTTAAGGCTCGAAAACGGCCTTCCGGGGGTCCGGAACGGGAAACGGCCACGGGAAAAATTCCGAAACCAGCACGAGAACTTCACTCGAGGGAAGAGTAACTTGTAGGAACCGACGGTTCTCAAATAGGGCTCCCGGTTAGAGAATTAAGACCGAAACATAGTAATTTCCAACACTTAGGCTCGAAAACGGCCCGCCGGGGGTCCGGAACGGGAAAACGGCCGCGGAGAAAATTCCGAAACCGGCACGAGCACTTCGCTCGTGGGCAGAGTGACTTGTAGGAACTGACGGTTCGTAAATAGGGCTCCCGGTTAGAGAATTAAGACCGAAACATTGTAATTTCCAACACTTACGCTCGAAAACGGCCCGCCGGGAGTCCGGAACGGGAAACGGCCACGGGAAAATTCCGAAACCGCCACGAGCACTTCGCTCGTGGGCAGAGTGACTTGTAGGAACGGACGGTTCGCAAATAGGGCTCCCGGTTAGAGAATTAAGGCCGAAACATTGTAATTTCCAACACTTAAGGCTCGAAAACGGCCCGCCGGGGGTCCGGAACGGGAAACGGCCACGGGAAAATTCCGAAACCAGCACGAGAACTTCGCTCGATGGAAGAGTAACTTGTAGGAACCGACGGTTCTCAAATAGGGCTCCCGGTTAGAGAATTAAGACCGAAACATAGTAATTTCCAACACTTAGGCTCGAAAACGGCCCGCCGGGGGTCCGGAACGGGAAACGGCCGCGGGAAAATTCCGAAACCGGCACGAGCACTTCGCTCGTGGGCAGAGTGACTTGTAGGAACTGACGGTTCGTAAATAGGGCTCCCGGTTAGAGAATTAAGACCAAAACATTGTAATTTCCAACACTTAAGGCTCGAAAACGGCCCGCCGGGGGTCCGGAACGGGAAACGGCCACGGGAAAATTCCGAAACCGGCACGAGCACTTCGCTCGTGGGCAGAGTGACTTATAGGAACGGACGGTTACCAAATAGGGCTCCCGGTTAGAGAATTAAGGCCGAAACATTGTAATTTCCAACACTTAAGGCTCGAAAACGGCCCGCCGGGGGTCCGGAACGGGAAACGGCCACGGGAAAATTCCGAAACCAGCACGAGAACTTCGCTCGAGGGAAGAGTAACTTGTAGGAACCGACGGTTCTCAAATAGGGCTCCCGGTTAGAGAATTAAGACCGAAACATAGTAATTTCCAACACTTAGGCTCGAAAACGGCCCGCCGGGGGTCCGGAATGGGAAACGGCCGCGGGAAAATTCCGAAACTGGCACGAGCACATTCGCTCGTGGGCAGAGTGACTTGTAGGAACTGACGGTTTCGTAATAGGGCTCCCGGTTAGAGAATTAAGGCCGAAACATTGTAATTTCCAACACTTAAGGCTCGAAAACGGCCCGCCGGGGGTCCGGAACGGGAAACGGCCACGGGAAAATTCCGAAAATGGCACGAGCACTTCGCTCGTGGGCAGAGTGACTTGTAGGAACGGACGGTTCGCAAATAGGGCTCCCGGTTAGAGAGTTAAGGCCGAAACATTGTAATTTCCAACACTTAAGGCTCGAAAACGGCCCGCCGGGGGTCCGGAACGGGAAACGGCCACGGGAAAATTCCGAAACCAGCACGAGAACTTCGCTCGAGCGAAGAGTAACTTGTAGGAACCGACGGTTCTCAAATAAGGCTCCCGGTTAGAGAATTAAGACCGAAACATAGTGATTTCCAACACTTAGGCTCGGAAAACGACCCGCCGGGGGTCCGGAACGGGAAACGGCCGCGGGAAAATTCCGAAACCGGCACGAGCACTTTGCTCGAGGGCAGAGTGACTTGTAGGAACTGACGGTTCACAAATAGGGCTCCCGGTTAGAGAATTAAGACCGAAACATTGTAATTTCCAACACCTAGGCTCGAAAACGGCCTGCCGGGGGTCCGGAACGGGAAACGGCCGCGGGAAAATTCCGAAACCGGCACGAGCACTTCGCTCGAGGGCAGAGTGACTTGTAGGAACTGACGGTTCGCAAATAGGGCTCCCGGTGAGAGAATTAAGACCGAAAAATGTAAGAAAATTTATATATATACATGTTTATGTTTCATTTATAACTTAATTCATTGCAAAGAGTTTAATGTTGTTTTTGTCATTGCAGATTGATGGACGCTTTGGGGTCGGTTGCAGACTTCTGGGGGTGTTGGACTTTTTTTCGGTTTATTTGTATATTGGACTTTTATATTAGACTGTATCATTAATGATTGTAATATTTGTTTAATGAGACGAATGATTTAGTGAAAAATGGAGATGGTTGTTTGTTTTTTTAGTAACTTTTGTTTCATTGCAATTTATTATGTTGAATATAGGTGTATGAATAGGTTTATTTTTTTATACAGGTGTATATACAGGTTTACAGGTTTTACTGGAAAATATTAATGTAAAAATAAATATATTATTAAAAAAAAAGGACCTTTGCCGACGTTTTTAAAACGTCGGCAAAAGTAATATTTAAAATTAAAAAATTTTAAAATGCTTTTGCCGACGAAATAAGAACGTCGGAAAAAATAAAAAAGAAAAATTTTAAAAATTAAATTACTTTTGGCTACGAAATAAAAACTTCGCAAAAATTAAAAAGAAAAAATTTAAAAAAATAAAATACTTTTTGCTACGAAAGAAAAACGTCGGCAAAAATTAACAAGACAAAAAAAAATTAGAATACTTTTTGCGACGAAAAAAAACCTCGGGAATAATTAAAAATAAATATTTAAAAAATGAAAAAATATTTTGCGACGAAATTAAAACGTCGGCAAAAAATAAAAAAAATTAAAAATACTTTTGGCGACGAAATGAGAACGTCGGCAAAAATTAAAAAGAAAAATAAAAAAATTAAATTATTTTGGCAACGGAATAAAAACGTCGGCAAAATAAAAATAAAAATTAAACAAAATGAAATTATTTTTGCCAACGAAACAAAAACGTCGGCAAAAGTAAAAATGAAAAATAAAAAAAAATTAAATTATTTTGCCAACGAAAAAAAACGTCGGTAAAAGTCAGATAATCGTCGGTAAAAATTACAAAAGTCAGATAAACGTCGGTAAAAGTCAGATAATCGTCGGTAAAAGTAAAAACGATTTCGTCGAGAAAATGTTTTGCTGACATAGTTTTACCGACTTCTAGGCGACGAAATGGTAACTTTTGGCGACGAAAATTTTCGTCACAAAAAGTGTAGATTGTTGTAGTGAATGTATTTTTGTGAGAAATTATACTTATTTTGGAAAAATTACAAATTTTGCTCCTTTTGACTCATTTTATTGAGTTTAACAACTTTTATGTTTTGACCATTTTGATTTGATGCTCTGAAATCGCGTTTTTCGAAAAAAATTGGCAAAAATGACATTTTCACTAAATCTGCCCATAAATTTCGAAAATTTCAGAATTTGGGGAAAATATACTTTTTGGAAAGTAAATATTTCGTTGATCGATTTTGTCTTCTTCGTCGATCTCATTCGGGACCCACAAATGTTAGTTCAGCCTTTGTAAGATTGGGGCCCAGCCCACTTATCCTTTATAAACCACAATGGAGCTCTTCTTCTTCCCCATTCTTCATTTTTTTCCTGCAACAAGAGTGGGCATAGGGTTTCTCCAAGCACTTTCTCTCTCCTCTTGGAAACCCCTCATCTTGAGTGCTAAATGGAGGATTGATCTCCTAGGGTTCTTCCTCTCCATTCAAGCTTTCTAAAGAACCCTTTTTCAAAGGATTTGAGCTAGGGCAAGGCTTCCTTTCAAGCTTCTCTTCTTCGTTTGAGCTTTTCAAGGTTAGCAATGGCTTTCCAAACTTGAGATCTTTGTTTTCCTCATCAATTAGAGTGTTTTCATCCCTCATGCAAGAGTTTTCCTTGGAGATTTGCAAAAGATTGATTTTTAGGGTTTTCTTGGGAAACTTTTGGGGGTTTTTGTAGATTGGGAGCTTGAGACCCTAGAGCATTGTTTGAAGAGCATCGTAGCTTTCATTTTGGCTTGAGGCTAGTGAATACTCCACTTAATATGATGATTCCATGTTATAAGTTCCAATTCATGTTTTTCTTTCTATGTTATTATCTCTTCATGACTCATAGATTTGTTTTGGACAAATGGAGAAATGTTATGCTTGATTTCCTCTCATGTTATTGTTTTACAATGTATTGAAAGTTTGTTTTCACTTTGGTCATTTTGAAACTTAGCTATCTTTATGTAAAGTGTTTGTGTTCAAAGCCAAGGAAGGAAATCTTTGATTTTAAAAGTATTGTGTTTGTTTTATTGGATTTGATTATGGATGGTGATTTGATGGTTTTGATGGAGTTTAATATTTCATGAGGAACCTATTTCATTGAAAATTATTGTAGTAAAAGGAGAGAAAAAAAAAAGAAAAGAAAAAAAGAGAAGTGTGCAAAATCTGCACTCCATTCTGACCCAGACAGAACTGGGTTCGCTCGAGCGACCCAGTGGGCCGCTTCGAGCGGCCAGGTTCTTGGAGGGGTCAGTCGAGAGAGCCATTGGTACGCTCGAGCGAACATGGGCCACAGTCCAGGGTTCGTTTCGGCCTATTTTGGGGGGTTGTTAGGGGGACTTTTGTAGACCTTTTTAAGACCCTTTTAACTCCTTTCTCAATGAATTCTAGTCTATTTGCTCCTCCTATGGCTTTGCAACTCTCGGAACAACTGAAAGGAATTGTAACATATGGAAATGTGCAACATTCGAGTGATAAATGAGAAGAAGTTTGGGATTACTTGTGATACTTGGAAATTGTGAAATGGGAATGAGAACAATGAGAGAATGAGCATATGTGAAATTACCTGGGAATCGTTCGAGTCTCAATGCGCACTTTATCATTTAAATGTCGTGGATTTTCATTGGCATCAAACATATTCTCTTATTAATTAATGTTTAAAGGTTAAATGTGTATTGAGATGGGTCCTTGGTAAGTCATTAAGTCATTCTACACAATTCCATTCCATTTCAAGTCAGAGAATGTATTTGTATTCTTCGGTAAACTAATTTGAATAGCATCGGCGATTTGTTATAAAATCATGTGGTTTTCCATGTTCGAAAGGATTGATCGTATGATTTTATACAAACTACTTTGATGTGTATTTGAGTGGTTTACCCTGGAAATTCGTATGTTTTCTCCGAATCGATTTGGAAGAAGGTTGGAGTGGTTCGTCACTTTTAGGATTTCATCGATAAGTCTAGTACTTTGAAAATAAAACCTCGAGGCAAAACGGGGCCAGAGCTTTGTAGTGCGAGCCCATGAGCCAAAGAGACTATTATTTTAAAAATAAAACCTCGAGGCAGATGGGGCCAGAGCTTTGTAGTGTGAGCCCATGAGCCAAAAGGGATTATTATGGCTTGATTTGTATCGGTTCGAGTTTTGAAACTAAAGGCACCACTAGGCTTAGGTCACCTTGTCGGTTGATCACCCGGCTTGGGATCTTTAATTTGTCCGCCAGCTGCAGTTTGGATTCGTTTGTACCGACCATGGCAACGGTTTTATCTGCCGGTCCCACGTGTATGGCTACGGT
The DNA here is from genome assembly GCA_012931725.1 of Litsea cubeba. Lineage (NCBI taxonomy): Eukaryota > Viridiplantae > Streptophyta > Magnoliopsida > Laurales > Lauraceae > Litsea > Litsea cubeba. Next base: position 79,998,396 of record CM022949.1, on the reverse strand, counting down.
TCTGATTTTGTTTCCGGTCCCACGTTGGTAGTGGCTACGGTTCTGTCTGCTCTTGTTACTTCGGTAATAAGAGAATATATAGCTATGTGTGGTTGCGATGTTGTTATCTGTTTATTAATTTATTATGATTCTTGTGTTTATACTCTTATATTCTTTGATTGTTAATGTTTGAAATCGATTTTTATCGTATTGTCTCAATTATTCAGGATTTTAAATGTATTTTCAATTATTAAATATTTTGCGTAAGCTGTTATCTTTTCAAGATATTTATGCTCCAGAGACTGTTCGTTTAGTTGCCTTGATATTTACGTTCGGTCTTTCGATCGTTTTATCATGATTTATTGTTATTATTGTTTAGATTCTTTAAATGGATTTACAATAATTCCATAAGGTTTTACAAATGCCCATGTTACATATTACTTGTTTATTTGCTTGCCAGACCGTCGTGTCCGACCCTGTTTGTTTGGTGCCAGATTCCTCTCTTTCTATTTTTAGGTGTTTGATCGGAGGAGGCGGTGGAGCCGCTGGTCTGACATGAGAGGCTGCCCATTAATATCATCTAGATGTCAAGTTTGGCACCGGAGTTCGTATCAAAATATTGGGGGTAGTAGTTCTGTTTAGTTGGATATTTTTGTATGGCTTTGTTAGCCTTTTTCTTGGGTTTGTAATTAAGACACTGTTAATTGTAATTTGAATATGTGGGAAATAAATAGTCCTGTTACTACCAGCTCAGTATTCTTTGAATTATGATTTGTGCCAGTCGGCTTATATGATGGCTTTTTGATATTGGTCGAGTGTGACACGGAATCCGATGGCCAAGGACTCCGGGTCGTAACACCATGTTTAGCTTCCGCGAAAATATACTCTGATCGTGATGGAATTTTATTATCCTCATTCACGCGGATCTTGGGAAATATAACAAAAGTTTCAAATTTATTCCAAAATTTCGCATTCCGAGATCGGATCACTGCAGGGCCCGATTTCGGGGTGTGACAGATTGGTATCAGAGCTGGTTAGTTTCTAGGAAATAAAATACTCTAGAGACATTAAGACGTGTGGTGAGGATTCGTTAGATTGTGTCGATTTGTTTTCTCTTGTCTTCGTTTCTTTGAATTTGAGTCTGCTTTTCTTTCAGTTCGGGAGACTTTGCTTGTCTTTTCTTTTAGTTTTTGTTGTTAGGAGATTTGGATGACCAAATTTCCTCCTTAGTGGTGGAGAATTTAAAGTCTCCATACTTTTGTTCAGTGTCCTTTGTCTGTGCTTGTGTCGGAGGCTGAGAACCCTGTGGACTTAGTATGTTGTTTTCGGAGAACATCAGCAGACTTTCAGCCTTCAGCATCTTCATTGTGGTTAATGAGAGAAGACATGTGCATTTGCCCGCCAAAGTAGGACTTGAGCAGTATTCGAAGATCTCCTTTCAGCTAATCGAGGATCATCATGCAGCGTACCAAGGTAAGTAAATGTGGATTTTTGGGTGAACTCAGACCATCTTTCCAAGATGAAGGACTGTAGGAGACATATTAGCTGTCGATTTTACGAAGGGAGAAGTGATTCTTAGTTAGTAAGGTTGGAAGTTGGTGCCAGAGACTCAGGGATTTTCCGGATTCAATGAGCCTTGTCATAGTTTTGGCTGAGAATTTCCATAAGTTGCAGCTTAGCCAGTGTAGTTGATTCAGCAGGAATACCAAGTGGATGGTTAGTTGTAGTCAAGATAATTTTCGGCAGCAGAGGAAACCTTGTGGATTTTATCGACTTACAGGGCATTGGATTGGACAACATGCAGATGCAAGTGAATACCTCAGTTAGTGCGATGTACACCTCTTATTGAGAGTGATTTTCATGATATTTCCATCTTTTGTTATGTTTTTCTTAATGTCTATGATTTATCCTTGCAGTGTTTAAACAATGGATTATGTTTAATCTTCTTAATATATTATTTTACAATGATCTTGGAATTTTGCTCTTGTTTTAATTTTCTTAAATGTTGACATCTACATTTCAAAACCTTGATGATTTCAAAATTTTGTATATGTTTGGTTAGAAATGGATGGATGTTTTTAATGATAGATTGTAGAGGCTAGTGAATAAACTGATCTTTAAAAAAGTAAATAACAAAAAGTGGTGTTTCTTTTTCAAAAGCATAGTGTGAAATTTCTATTTCATTGATTTGTTTTCTTTGGCTATGCAAGATGAATTACCTAAGGGTTTTTGTGTTCAGATCATGTGCAGATTTCCTACATTTGTTTTAACGCTCCACTTTGTTTTGATTTCCGTGGGATTTTTATAAATAAATGAATTCATATTTCAACAAGGTTTAGTGTTTAATTAACACTCAGATTTTTGCAAAGTTTAATATATAGTCATACTATATGAATTTGATTTATTTTTGAAATCCTAATTTGAAATTGTTGAGTGTTTCAATGATTTGTTTGGTTATGAAAATATGAATTTCAAAATGAATAATGTTACGTCATACTCAAACTTTGATAAACTTTATTTATTAAGCTTTATTTGATAATTTGGAAGTTCAGTTTCTACTATGTTTTAAAATGATGAAATTTAGCTAAATAATTGTTTTAGTCATTATGTTTAAGATTTTAAGATTTGTTTTGCATCGAATGGAATGAGTGGTAATAGCTTATGGTTGGAGTTTGGAAGTGTAAGAATTGAAGGGTTGATGGATGTCAGGGGGTGTACTGGTTCAGTTGGAAACAAAGTTGGATCTATGAGAGAGTAAACATCATTCAAGACTTGGATTGAAAGTTTCAACTTATCAGGGAATGATGTCAGCTTGGCAGGTTTATTTTGTTGATTACACAGTATCAAGCAGAAGATCAAGAACAACAAGTAGATAGAATCAGATGTGGGTAAGAATTCTGAGTATAGCACAGAAAGATTTGGAATATGGAGTTGTGAACACAGATTGGAATTCCAAGGTCGGCTTTACATGTCAAGGGTAAAAGACTCGAAGAGTAAAATCTGAAGAGGCAAGCCATGCAAAGTTTCGACACAGAACAGCTCAGCAGGTTATGGCAGTTTAACATTTGGTGTATAGCAGTATGACATCTGAGTTGTAGTAGACCAAGTTAGTGACAGGAGACCTATAAAATTTGGAGTTTGTGATTTCAGAACGAAGAAGGATTGACGATATACTTGGAGGCCGGAAGCTGATGATGCATTCGAGAAACATAGTTAGAGCAAACATATGGAATTTCAGAATTTTTCGGGATGAAGGTTTTTCAGTGAAGGCATGTCTACGATCATATCTTCATGCAAGTGTCAGGGATATGGTGTACAGCTCGGTATAACTTAAGGCACAGAATTCCAAGCTGATAGAAAGAGACAGAACTTGCAGTTTCTTGGACCGACAGTGACTGACGAGGTAAGTAAAAGAAATGATCCAGTACGGGAACGATAGATGACACCAAGGATGATTAGAAGAATTGTTGAACACCAGTTTGGTCAGAGAAGTATGTTTTCGAACAGATATGTGGAACAGTGTGAAGCCTTCAACCGAATCAGAATGTTGTTGACCGTGCATCTCAATGTCAGGTTTGATTAGAGGGTATCTCAGTTGTCGGGGTTCAGCGTGGGTGTCAGTGTTTTCTTTTGCCTTTTTGGGTTTTTTATTTTGATTGGGTTTAGACCATTTGGAGGACCAAATGGGTTCTAAGGGGGGAGGATGTAAGACCCCGACCCCCAGTTCTTTTGTTTAGTATTATTTTAATCGTGGTTTAGCTTTTTAAGCGAGATATGAATTGGTTTGACTTTGTCTTTGAGTTTGACTAGATTTTTCATAGCCTTGGAGATTTTGAAGACCGTTGACTTTAGTTTGACCTGGTCTTTGTAAAATGTGTTTTTGTGAGAAATTATACTTATTTTGGAAAAATTACAAATTTTGCTCCTTTTGACTCATTTTATTGAGTTTAACAACTTTTATGTTTTGACCATTTTGATTTGATGCTCTGAAATCGCGTTTTTCGAAAAAAAAATGGGCAAAAATGACATTTTCACTAAATCTGCCCATAAATTTCGAAAATTTTAGAATTTGGGGAAAATATACTTTTTGGAAAGTAAATATTTCGTTGATCGATTTTGTCTTCTTCGTCGATCTCATTCGGGACCCACAAATGTTAGTTCAGCATTTGTAAGATTGGGGCCCATGGGGCCCAGCCCACTTATCCTTTATAAACCACAATGGGGCTCTTCTTCTTCCCCATTCTTCATTTTTTTTCCTGCAACAAGAGTGGGCATAGGGTTTCTCCAAGCACTTTCTCTCTCCTCTTGGAAACCCCTCATCTTGAGTGCTAAATGGAGGATTGATCTCCTAGGGTTCTTCCTCTCCATTCAAGCTTTCTAAAGAACCCTTTTTCAAAGGATTTGAGCTAGGGCAAGGCTTCCTTTCAAGCTTCTTTTCTTCGTTTGAGCTTTTCAAGGTTAGCAATGGCTTTCCAAACTTGAGATCTTTGTTTTCCTCATCAATTAGAGTGTTTTCATCCCTCATGCAAGAGTTTTCCTTGGAGATTTGCAAAAGATTGATTTTTAGGGTTTTCTTGGGAAACTTTTGGGGGTTTTTGTAGATTGGGAGCTTGAGACCCTAGAGCATTGTTTGAAGAGCATCGTAGCTTTCATTTTGGCTTGAGGCAAGTGAACACTCCACTTAATATGATGATTCCATGTTATAAGTTCCATTTCATGTTTTTCTTTCTATGTTATTATCTCTTCATGACTCATAGATTTGTTTTGGACAAATGGAGAAATGTTATGCTTGATTTCCTCTCATGTTATTGTTTTACAATGTATTGAAAGTTTGTTTTCACTTTGGTCATTTTGAAACTTAGCTTTCTTTATGTTAAGTGTTTGTGTTCAAAGCCAAGGAAGGAAATCTTTGATTTTAAAAGTATTGTGTTTGTTTATTGGATTTGATTATGGATGGTGATTTGATGTTTTGATGGAGTTTAATATGTTCATTGAGGACCTATTTCATTGAAGAATTATTGTAGAAAAGGAGAGAAAAAAAAAAGAGAAGTGTGCAAAATCTGCACTCCATTCGGACCCAGACAGAACTGGGTCCGCTCGAGCGACCCAGTGGGCCGCTCAGGTTCTTGGAGGGGTCCGCTCGAGTGAGCCCTGGGTCGCTCTAGCGGACCTGGGCCCAGTCCCGGGTTCTTTTGCGGCCTATTTTAGGGGGTTGTTTATGGGACTTTTGTAGACCTGTTTAAGACCCTTTTAAACCTCCTTAATTTCCTCAATGAATTCTAGGCCTATTTGATCCCTCCTATGGCTTGGAAACTCTCGAACAAATGAAGAGAATTGTAACATTATGAAATGTGCAAATTCGAGTGATAAATGAGAAGAAGTTTGGGATTACTTGTGATACTTGGAAATTGTGAAATGGGAATGAGAACAATGAGAGAATGAGCATATGTGAAATTACCTGGGAATCGTTCGAGTCTCAATGCGCACTTTATCATTTAAATGTTGTGGATTTTCATTGGCATCAAACATATTCTCTTATTAATTAATGTTTAAAGGTTAAATGTGTATTGAGATGGTTCCTTGGTAAGTCATTAAGTCATTCTACACAATTCCATTCCATTTCAAGTCAGAGAATGTATTTGTATTCTTCGGTAAACTAATTTGAATAGCATCGGTGATTTGTTATAAAATCATGTGGTTTCCATGTTCGAAAGGATTGATCGTATGATTTTATACAAACTACTTTGATGTGTATTTGAGTGGTTTACCCTGGAAATTCGTATGTTTTCTCCGAATCGATTTGGAAGAAGGTTGGAGTGGTTTGTCACATTCGGGATTTCATCGATAAGTCTAGTACTTTGAAAATAAAACCTCGAGGCAAGACGGGGCCAGAGCTTTGTAGTGCGAGCCCATGAGCCAAAGAGACTATTATTTCAAAAATAAAACCTCGAGGCAAGATGGGGCCAGAGCTTTGTAGTGTGAGCCCATGAGCCAAAGGGATTATTATGGCTTGATTTGTATCGGTTCGAGTTTTGAAAACTAAAGGCACCACTAGGCTTAGGTCACCTTGTCGGGCTGATCACCCGGCTTGGGATCTTTAATTTGTCCGCCAGCTGCAGTTTGGATTCTGTCTGTACCGACCATGGCAACGGTTTTTATCTGCCGGTCCCACGTGTAGTGGATACGGTTCTGTCTGCTCTTGTTACTTCGGTAATAGGAGAATATAGCTATGTGTGGATGCCAATGTTTTATCTGTTTATTAATTTGTTTGATGATTCTTATTTGTTTATACTCATTATATTCTTTGAATTTGTTAATGTTTATGAAATCGATCTTTTATCGTATTGTCTCTATTATTCAGGATTTTAAATGTATTTTCAATTATTAAATGTTTTGCGTAGGCTGTTATCTTTTCAAGATATTTATGCTCCAAGAGACTGTTCGTTTATTGCCTTGATATTTACGTTCGGTCTTTCGATCGTTTTATCATGATTTATTGCTATTATTGTTTAGATTCTTTAAATTGATTTACAATGATTTCATAAGGTTTTATAAATGCCCATGTTACATATTACTTGTTTATTTGCTTGCCGGACCGTCGTGTTTGACCCTGTTTGTTTGGTGCCAGATTCCTCTCTTTCTGTTTTTAGGTGTTTGATCGGAGGAGGCGGTGGAGCCGCTGGTCTGACGTGAGAGGCTGCCCATTGATATCATCTAGATGTCAAGTTTGGCACCGGAGTTCGTATCTAAATATTGGGGGTAGTAGTTCTGTTTAGTTGGATATTTTTGTATGGCTTTGTTAGCCTTTTTCTTGGGTTTGAAATTAAGACACTGTTAATTGTGATTTGAATGTGTGGGAAATAAATAGTCCTGTTACTACCAGCTCAGTATTCTTTGAATTATGATTTGTGCCAGTCGGCTTATATGATGGCCTTATGATATTGGTCGAGTGCGACACAGAATCCGATGGCCACGGACTCCGGGTCGTAACACCTTGTTTAGCTTCCACGAAAATATACTCTGATCGTGATGTAATTTTATTATCCTGATTCACGCAGATCTTGGGAAATATAACAAAAGTTTCAAATTTATTCCAAAATTTCGCATTCCGAGACCGGATCACTGCAGGGCCCGGTTTCGGGGTGTGACAATAAGCAAAAAAACAAAGAGGAATAGCATTAACTTAGCTTCATGTAGAGATCCAATCAAGGGATTAGCCACCCATTGGAGAAGATAATGCTTTCATTCCAAATCTAAAATTTTTACAAGGCTTTCCTTACTTTCTCTCTACAATTGCTCTCAATTACATGAAAAGCTTAAGTAAAGAGGAGGAGGCTCTCCTTGCTTGTGTGTTTGATGCCTAGAGTTCGCTTCCTTATATAGAAATATTTGCCTTGCTCTCTTTTGATTTCTTTCCAATGTGGGACTTCATAAGAATGGAAATATGAACATATGAATGTCATTCCCGAGTTAGAAAACAGTTCCCAGATTGATGTACGATTTTGACCCCCAAAACGTCCGAATTGGGAAAAATGTCGTGAAATATGATTTGTAGATCTTAGAACAAGATTTTTAATGCTTTTACGATCACCTCAATCGGACACCCGAGTAAAAAGATATGGTCAAAATACTAACCCAGGTCTTTCATTTTTCTTCTTATTGTTGGCATAACTTTGTCATTTCTTCATCCAATTGGCTTCCAAACTTATCCTTACTCTCTTTAACTCTTGAATCTCAACTTTAATATTCAATTTCACCTACAAAGAGAAATTAACATAATTGAGAGTATTTTCGAACATATTTTGTATGGAGGCCATTGGAATTCATATAAATGCATACAAATGACCATCTATAATGGAAAGATATGAGCAAAGCATGATGGGGAGGAAAATTATGATTTTTATGCTAAAAATAGTGTTTTGAGTTCTTTTATCTTTGAAAACTCATAAAATAATGCTATGAAAGAGTATCTTTTGTGAACTCATAAGTCCCTTCTTCACCTAAGTACCGGTGCTCACAATAAGGTGAGCACGTGGAGCCCCACCTAGGGATGGGACTACAGAGATTGAAAGACTCCCCCAACCAACATGCGTATGGTGATGGAGGCTCATATTATCATCTTAACTACTTGATTAACAACTCACAAGTTCTCACCATCTAAAAAAGTGCACAGTGGATCCAATGACCCAGTCTATTAGGATGGGTGCCAAACCGTGGACGGTGACTATTAAGGGTTCTATGTGTTATGGTCCACTTAAACAGATGGCTAGGTGGGTGTAGACACCTCATTTGGCCCCATATGATAGCCTTAAATACCTGTCATATATAGTGGTGCCCCCATTTCACCCATAATTGAATGATTAATGGCATAATTCAGATTAATTAATGACGATGAAGATGCTTGTTGATAGTTTTAGACTTAGTTCAACAACTTCTAGAAATTCATGAGAATAAAGCCAAATCGCATTGAGATCTCGAGTCCAACTCACCTTTCACACAAGGAACGGACCACTACACTATTCAAACATACTCCAGACCACTTAAGACATGCTTAGGCTAATTGTTTCGAAGATTACACCTAGCTTACCTAAATACCACCCGATTACCGTAAGTTAGGAAGCCACGTCCATTGATCCAAGAGGTCCCCTTTTTCTCGAGCCCCTAATCATTAGGACAGCTGGACCCTTGGATTCTTCACTTCAAGGGCTTTCCGTCCATATATAGAACTCTGAGATCCGACGGGCAGATCAAAAATCATAAAAGCAGGTCCCACAACCACGGGGCACCCCCTTGAAAAATCACCCACCATTTCTAGACCTCCGATCGGCTCAAAAGTTGGCTCATCGCGATCTACTCACCGAGAGCTTTCCGTTGATGTGTAGAACGCCGAAATCCGACGAGCAGATCAAAATCTACGAAACATGGGTCCTAGTGATGATTGCCCGAATCAAACCCCATTGCGGCTCACTTTTTGGACCCCAAACTTCTCACCCAAGTCCGACCCCAGACTTGGACCCCACAGCCAAATCCATGGGCCTGATCCCAACTTGGACCAAAACTCTAGCCCAACCTGGACTTATACCCATTAAACATTGAACCCAAATTCCTAACCTAACCTCACCTGGCCCAATAACCTAACTCACACCCGACCTGGCCAGGTTGCATGGTCCGTCGCCCAGATAAGGGAGATAGAGTCCCACAGATCTGGGAACGAGAGTCCCAGATCTGAGGGCTCCCATTCCCCCTGATATCTCTCTTTCCTTCTCAATCTCTAACTCTCTCCCTTAAAACCTCTCCGATCTCTATCCTCTTCATGCGCAGTCTCATCTCCAAAAAAACCATCATCTTCATCTCTACTCCTCTGCGCAGACCCCAGGACTCCATCCCTCCTGGCCATCTCCATCTCACAACCCTTCTCACCCAGACACCATCCCACAGGCCTCATCATTTCCATCACCCTCCTCCCAAGCGCAGATCTCATACTGCCTCACGACCCATCATCATCATCATCACCATCCCACTCGATCCATCTCCAAGCCGACACGGACCTCTCCATCCTCCCATCATCTTCATCTCTCTCGTTCTCCATCCCCCGCGCAGAGCCCTCCACCATCATGACATCATCCTCTCCTCATTCCCCACGATCTCTCTCGCCCAAAGCCATCATCATCATCTCCCCCACAGCCTTCTGCGTCCACCATCTCAACCACCATCCTCCACCAACCATCCATCACCTCCCATTCTCGTAACGCCAGCCCTCTCCATCCTTCCGATCTCCATCCTGCGCACGACCACCATCACCCATCCAGCGCAGATCACCATCCACCACCATCTCCGTCCCAGCCACAGCACCATCCCTCGCCGTCTCTCTCTCGCAGTGGGACTCCGAAACCAGATAGTCGCCCACTTCTTCTTCCTCATCTGCAACCCACTCCATGCACAGAGCCTCTCTCCGCCAGCGTCTTTCTCGTGTGGATCGCGCCTTCCCCCTCACCACCGGACTCCGAACCAGGTAGAAGCCTCCCCACCTCTCTTTGCATTGCATCTGCCACAACAGTAACTCCCCCCTCTTTCTTTCTTCTCCCCCTCTTCTTCCCCTTTCCCTGCACTGCACACCCTTATTTCTTTTCTCTTTTCTTTCTTTCCCTCCTTTTTCTTCACTGCACACCCATTGCGCCGTACCCACCTGCACGCCCCATCTTCTTTTCCTTTTTTTCCTTTCTTTCTCTTCTCCCTCCTTCTTCTTCTCCCTACACCTACACCCCACGCACAGCCACAGCACCCGCCTGCCACAGCCCCTGCGCCCCATCCATCATCTTCCTTTCTCTTTCTTTTCTTTTTTTCATTTTCTTCTCCTCCCCTGCGCACCACACTCACCAACACACCTTCACAGCCCGTGCGCCACATCCATCATCTTCCCTTCTCTTTCTTTCTTTTTTCCTTTTATTCTCCTCCCCTGCACACTACACCCACCTTCACACACATCGTACTATCACCCTCTTTCTTTCTTCTTATTTCTTTTTCTTTCTCTTCTTCTTCTCACTTCCTCTCCTTACACCTCTCCCTACACCTGCACCTGCACGCTGCTACACTCCCTTTCCTCTCTTCCCTCTGTTCCCCTCTTCCTCCTCCTGCTTCTTCCACTACACCACACCTGTGCACTTCCTCTCTTCTTCCCTTCACAGCACCTGTTGCACCCATTTCAGCTCTCTCCCTCACAACAGCACCTTGCCCCACACCACACCTGCTGCACCCACTTCACCTATACTCCACCCTCGCTCGCCTCCATCGCACACATGGCCTGCACCACACCTATGCACCCACCTGCACCCACGCATAGTGTCGCACACCCATCTGCTGGGCCACATAACCTTTGCCATCTCTACTCCTCCAAACCAACCCACCAACCAATTCAAAACCAACATTCTCAACCCACTTACCCAAACTGACCCACTTTCACAAGCCCATTTCAGAACCCACTCTTCCAAATCGAACCCATACATGCATACTTGAGATTCTATTTTTTTATTAGGCTTAATTCTCCATTTATCTTATGCCTCATTATTCATACGTAAATTATGCCCATCCATCAAACCTGCCCATGCAATTAAGTTATTTTTTTAGGTCTTTATTTATTTTGAATTATCCCTAATTTATGTGTCAAACTTGCCCATGCACCTAACATGCCCATGCATCATATAACTTAGTTGCATCTTTATTTCTTATCTTTTTAGATAAAAAATTATAATTGCATAATTCATAAAAACCAAAAAGAACCAAAACAGAAAAGAACCAAAAACTAGAATTCCAAGTATTAGATTAATTAAAACAATTAGGTTAGGTTTAATAATTAAGTTCCTTCTCCTCCTCTCCCCTCATTAGGATTAGGGTATCTAATTAAAAAATTCTAAATCGGTTAGGTTAATTGATGAATAAAAATTAGCAATTTATTTCCTTCTCCTCATTCCCTTTCATTAGGATTAGAAAAATTAGTTTAGGAGATTTTAGGATTTATAAATAAAATAAAAAAAAATAAAAAAAATAAACCCAAAATACCAAAAACAAAATAAAAAATATTAAAAATCTAAAAATAATAAAGTTAGAAATCAAATAGTGGTTTAGGTTGACCAGGTTAGACCCCAGACCCAGATCTAGGTCTCCCCCTAGCCAGGTTAGACTACCTTTAGTTTCTCTCATTTTAATAAGTTAGGTCCCATCACTCTTCCTGTTCCGTTAGGGAATTGGGAAAGCTGATGTGGGCGGTATAGGACCTTAGGTTAGGTTAATCCGATGATCAATAATAAAGCATTAATTACGTAAATCCAAGTAGAATCCCTTAGTTAGGCCCTTCTAGCCCCATATCAAAAATCCATAAAAACTAGAAAACCAACAAAATAAACCCAAAAAGATTTTTCTTGTATTTCTTCCTCCACCTCAGGTGCCAGATATTTAATCGAACTTAATGATAAAAGGAAATGAAGAACTGACTTCTAAAATTGAATGAATGAAAATGACGAGATGAGATGAGTGATTTCACACACACTTTTTACTTTGGCCCATCGGCCACCCTTAAACAATCACGGCCCATCGACCACCATAAAACAAACACTGGCCCATCGGCCACCTCCAATCAATTACGGCCCATCTTCCTTTCATTTTTATCACTCGTGTATCGATCGCACATGAAAAACACAGAAATCACAAGTCAAAATCTCATTTACATCATCATTTTGGTTTGAAAAGTCAGCCTTTAAACCCTATTTTGCCAAGGGATCTGAAGGGGGTACCCGGTAACGGGGCCAATCCTCTTCTTAAATATTTGGCACCTCCCCCCATTATTTTTCTTAACACAGAAATCACAAGTCAAAATCTCATTTACATCATCATTTTGGTTTGAAAAGTCAGCCTTTAAACCCTATTTTGCCAAGGGATCTGAAGGGGGTACCCGGTAACGGGGCCAATCCTCTTCTTAAATATTTGGCACCTCCCCCCGTTATTTTTCTTTAGTTATTTTATTTTACTTGGATATACTATGATTTTGTTGTATGAGGATTAACCTTTATTCGGACTTTAACTCTTGACCCTGAACTGACCCATCATCAAACAGACCCAAAGAGACCCAAATTAATGTGACATGACAACCGTCGTGTGTTGCCGGCAGCACATTAGACGAGAGGATCGGAAGACCAACCCACTTATTTTCTCCCCCCATTTTTTCGGCTTTCGTCGAAGAACGGTGCTACGGCCATATCCGTAGCTGGCGATCGTGATCCTTTGATTTTGAGGGTAGTCGGAATCCTCATTTTCGATGTAAAATTTAAATAGCATATATAGACGAATAGAGATTTCGCCGCGCAAAATGCCCGTTCTTTCTTTTCGGGGGGGGGTCGAAATTCACATCCGACAGCCTGGCGATCGTGATGGGACCTCATGTGTTGTCTTGTCACTTATTTGGGTCTTTCTAGAGCTCTACTCTAGGACATGAACATCAAATCAATGATCAGATGTCTGTGTCCCGTTCAGTTTAGGGTCATTATGAGTGTAGTCCGAAATTCAAATTAAACCTATGGTCTGAATATACCGCCTACTGAAGCCTTCCCTACTTATAACATAAGAAATAAACCATTATTAAAATTTTCCTGTTCATCAAAAAAAACTTTCTCTTCTCCTCCCTCCCTTCTAATTCAAACCATAAAATTCTCTTGGTGCTGTATAACTTTGTTTGGGAATTTCTTTGGAAATCGAATATAAGATGGCCTATCAAACACTACACCATAATAATCGATTAGTAACGGACATACAGCCGTTACAAAAAATATTAGTAATGGTTATTTTGGGCTGACACAATTGCGTTACAAATGAAAAGTAACGGAAGTTAGTAACACTTAATCACCGTTAGAAATATGACTGTTGACACCAAAAATGTCACTTTGCCTCTTCAAGATCCAAAGAGCTACATGAAGTCGCAACCTGCCATAAATAGGCAATGCTACTTCCAAAAATCAAATCTTGTCAGAATCAAACAAAAACTACAAGATCCTTCAAGACAGCCAAAAGAGGAGTACACAAGAAGTTTCGGGCCATTTCAAAATCATTTGGCCTAACTTCGCTTCTCCGACAGCCGAAAAGGAGCTCTCGGCGGCAAAAGCATCGGAGACACCAAATCTTCGATCAGAGCCGATGGATGGTCTCAAAATACTTCCAAAAGGCTCCACGTCAAGTTTCGAGTCAAACCGACAACGTTTGACCCTACATCAACCCTCGAACAGCTAAATCAGGCCTCTAGGCGGCAAAGCCCTCCGGGACCATGGTTTCCAAGACAGAGCCTATGGATCATCTTAAAATGACTCCAATAGGTTCCCTGTCAAATTTCAAGTCAATCGGACATCGGTTGACCGCACATCAAACCGCGACATCTTCATCGCGACAAAAGCAAGTCTGCTAGTGATAGGACCCCAAACGGCTTCAAAACTCAAACAAAAGCCCATGGTTGGTCTTATTTATTGCTCAGGAGGCTTCACACCAAATTTCAGGTCATTCCGACATCGTTTGACCCAGTTTCAGCTTCTGACGGAAAATCGGCAGCTCTGCGCGACAAAGTCTTCGGCTTTCTCAGGAAATTGGAAACTTTGCAAAATAAAATGCAAGGATTCTCATCAGGTTTCCTACAAAGAAATCAGGCCAATAAATGGTCAAAATGTCAAGGAAAAATACAGAAGAAAAAAGAATTGAAAAACAGCAAAAACGGACACAAAACGGGACAAAAAAGGGGGAAAACCCCAAAAAGGGGGAAAACCCCCCAGGGTTGCAGGCCCCTGCGACCCTGGGCCAGGGTCGCCGGCGACCTTGGAGCCCGGGGTCGCCGGGAAGGCCCCGGAAACCCCGGTTTTCGCCGTTTTTTCGCGATTCGAAGCGCCCAGCCTCTGGTACTTTCCAAAATTCATACTTTTGAGACACCAAATCCTCTGACATCCGTCCAAAACACGGGTCAAACATCAAGAGTATCGAAAACAATATTGATCGCCACCCGATCAACCAAAAAAAGTGTGCTTTCTACCCGACCGATCGAGAAATCGACAGGACAGATGGCACCGACCCGCTGTTGGCAACAAACACCTGAAATTACATGGTCGTCTGATGTCGATCTACATGAAGATCCATCGATGATCATCGACAGAAGAATCCCAAAAGACGCGGCACGGCCCGCGACTCTTCAGCTGCTCGGCGACCACTTAATGCGATTAATTGACTAGCTTTATTACAGTCATTAATCCATTTCTTTGGACGGACCAATCAGAAGCAAGCATCCGGGAGTTACAAGTTAAGAGATTCATGGCATTTAACCCATGAAACTCATCCCATTATGGCGATTAAAGGCGATTAAATGCCCTCAATCTCCTCCGGCCAATCAGAAGCCAAGAAAAAGGAGTTACAAAATAAAGAATTCAATTTTGCAACTCCTCCCTTTATGTAGCTTTATGACAATCAAGGCTCATAAACCCTCCTAAATGGCTACCTAAAAGCCTATAAATAGGAGAGCTCTCCAAGAAGAAAGGACGGACAACGAATCACAGACAGAAGCACATAAATTCAGAGAAGGAAAAAAGAGAAAACTCTGCGGAAGTTCTACACCGGCCACCGCTACAAGGTGACAAAAGTCCCTTGAGGGGTACCCCCCCCCCCCCCAAGGTCCTTGCCTTCTCCTTCTGCTTCCAATGGCCTAGATGTGGCTTTTCAGCCCGTCTACTCGGTTTTTTATTGGACATAGGACCTCCTTTTGGTCTTTGTTCTCTAAAAACCTGAGGTTATAGCCAAGCCAAGCGAATCAATAGCATCCTCTGTTCTCATCTGCATGGATGATGGCGAAGCCCACATATGGCTTGCGACCGTCAATCTAAACGAGTCCCCTACAATCTCCTGAGAAGTTAGATCCTCCTTTTCTTGCTTTTCATTGTAGTTTGTATTTTTTCAAAAGAGACAAAAATCACAACTCTTGTCTTTCATTATTGATAAGGATTGTAAATCGGCTATAAACGCCAAAATCGGCTATAAACGCCAAAAATCGGCTATAAACGCCAAAAAAAATCGCCTTTCACGGCAAACCAAGAAAAATGTCTCTTTTCTTAAATATATGTGCAATGGAAAACTTGAAAGAAGTTGATTTCCTTTTTACTTGCGAAGGTTGATCTCCGGATCACCACTTGTAATTCCAAGTAAAATAGAAAATCTGGCACACCCTAAAAAAAAAAAAAAGAAATGTTGATGCACGCCCCTGCCCCCCGGTTACGAAAGGGTCGGACCCGACGGACTCCCACGTCCGCCGACCTCGGTAAGAACTCGAGCATGGAGCGCGGTCCATCAAGCTGGCACACCCGGTGGGACTCGTTTATTTGAGAACACGATGCTAGAAATGAAATATTTGCATATCATATATTTTGCTCTATGCTTATATTTCTTTTCTCGATTCCTTGGCTACTTTATAATTGGTGGCCTATGTTGAATTCCGCATCTAAAAAAAATGAGATGAGATTTTTTGTTTCGAAATTTCTAATTTATTTCCACTCTTTCTCTTTTCAAAAAAGAAAAAACAAAAAATTAGATTTTTCAGTTTGGATTCAAAATTGAGAAACTTTGATCCTCTCCCTTCTAGGCACTGGCGCTCACGGAAATCGCTGAGACCGTGTTCGGATCGGGGATTGGGCCATTGTTTCTCTTCGATGAGTTCATTAAAGATCTAAAAAATATATATATATAAAATATATATATAAAAAAATTTTAGATTTCTCAATTTGGATTCAAAATTGAGAAACCTTGATCCGTTCCTATCGTTCATCGCGCTCGCAGAAATGTTGAGCCTGTTCGACTAAGGTTTTTGGGCCATCGTTTCTCTTCGATGAGTTCATTAAAAATCAAAAATATATATATATATATAACAACAAAAGAAAAAGACATAGACCACTAAGGTTAAACCAACTGTGTTCTTTGATCATGGTTGATTCAAAGAAAAGCCTTATCCAGAGTGTGGAGACAGCTTGACTGTTCTAGGCAAGGGTCCTCCAAACGGGTTCATTAAGTAATCCTACCCTTACCTGGGGGCAATTCTATCAATCAAGATTTCATAAGACCGGGTTAGGAGGCCTATATGTGTACTCTCTCGTCTTTTAAAAAAAATTAAAAAAAAATAATAATAAATTTTTTATAAAAAAAAATAAAAATAAAAATTTTAAAATAAAAAATAGAAAAAAAAATTTCAAAAAAAAAATTTCTTAAAATAAAAAAATATAAAAAATAAAAAAAAAATATTTTTTTTAAAAAAAAATCTTCAAAATCTTCAAAAAAAAACTTCCGTCATTTTGGGTTTAGATTGGAGAAATCTTGGTCTTCTCCTTTCTGAGCACTGGCGCTCGCGGAAATCGCTGAGCTCGTGTTCAGATTGGAGTGCCTTTTGCTCTCTTTGATGAACCCGATATTGGCCTTTCAAAAAAAAATCGTCATTTTTAGATTCAGATCCGACAAATTATGGTTCATTTCTTTCTGAGCACTGGCGCTCGCGGAAATCGCTGAGCCCGTGTTTAGATCGGAATACCATCTGCTCTCTTTGATGAATCTAATCTTGACCTTTCAAAACAGAGAATCTCAAAACATTTGTGTCTAGCGGTCGCCCTTTCAGGGTCTACTGTATTGCGACCGGCACATCTGTAACTCCAACTTTAGCAGTAACTGGGATGCCCATTCTGGGCTTACCATACCTGCGATCAGAACAATTGTACCCTCTATGGCGTTTTGCCTTCTTCATGTTGCTTGGGTCATCTTCCTCTAGCAATTTGAAAAGACGAAACCATAGAACTTCCCATTTATGATCATTATATTCTTGTGATTACTAATGGATGTGGTCTTGTTTCAGAAATTTTCGAAAACTAACAATGGCAGCTTCACTAACCATTACTTTCGATGAAAACAAGCACCAACTCATGCTTCAACAGAAGCAAACCGCGCGCACTTACAAGCGCCTCATCAGCTGCCGAAGCATCAACTCCCTCGGCAACTCTCTGAACTCCGGGTCGACCTCGACTCCCCGGACTATCATCTTTGGGACGCTGGGACCATTCCCACTTCCTGAGAAACAAACTGCTCCCTCCAAGAAGCAGAAACTCGCCTCTCAACGTGTCACTACCGTGACACCAAAGGCGAGCACCAGAAGGCCTGAAGCCCGTGGCAGCCCCACGAAGCCTCGACCTGCAAACGACCAGGTCTACCCCAAGACTTGGTCCCCAAGACCTTCACCAAAAAGAGAAGGTCCCAAACATCTACCAAGCCAGCATTCCTGGCCCCACTCAAGGAGAACCAGTTCTACCCTCTTGCCTACATGAAAGAGGAGAGACCCATCTCCAACCTGACTTCCAAGTCATCCCAGCATGAGCCGGCTTGTTCCTGCAAGCCCAAAATCAAGTCATGCATCACAAGGCCTCTGCAAGCACCTGCTAAGGCCTACAAACCTGCAGTTCGACCCTTCATCTCTACAGGGGCCGAACTTCAAAAATTCAAAGCTTCGCTGCAACAGGCGAAGGACAGGGTTCGCATCCTGTCCTTGCCCAGCTACAAAGAAGACAGGCTCGGCTGCTGCGCCTGAGGAAGCACATCCTTCATCGTCAAAGCCCAGCCAGAGCTGACCGAAGCTCAAATTGCTCGTCGCATACGCCGCCGCGCGTCGTATAGACAAAAGAGACTAGAGAAGCAAAGGACCCAGCCTCCTACACTCCAAGTCTCTCCCAAATGGGTCGAAAAAGAAAGACCCAACCAAGTTGCTGCCGTCCATATGGTTGGAAAAACCAGAAGGCGCCAAAAATCAGCAACAAAAATCCATATCCGACGTCCGATGACCCGCAGCGTCTCAAGGACAAGAAGACATTCAAAGAATCCCCTGCTCCTTCAAGCAAAGGACAGCAGAGTGATCCTTCCTCAAGCTCTTCTTCAAAAAGAATGAGCCCCAGCTCAGTCACCAGGACAGTTTCTTCGTTCGAATCACGAAGGATGAATGTCTTGGCTACAAATTCTGAGCCACCACCCCGCAATCCACCTCCAGAAGATGCGATCACCCACATCCAGCAGTTGGAACAGGGCCAGCAGAGGATTGAAACTCTGATGGAAAACCTTCTCCTCGCCTTCCAAAATCAGGCGAACAATGAACCTCCGAATCATCAAAACGACGAGGTAAATGGAGAAGAAAATGAGTCACGCGCCCTTACCAAAAAGGACGTAGACAGTATTCTCGCCAAAGCAAAAGAAGAGGATATACTCAAGGAGCATGGGATCAAGCCACCATATCCCTTATGGATGGACTCGGTCCCGTTCCCCACCAAATTCAAGCATCCTACTCTCCAAACATATACGGGGAAAGGATCAGCCAGACAGCACGTCATCCACTTCAAGATCCTGACGGGAGCTATCGCGGATCAAGATGCACTCAAGATCCGCCTCTTTGCAAGTACCCTAAAAGGTACGGCCTTCGATTGGTACTCCACTCTGCCGGAGGACTCAATCCAAAACTGGGCCATGCTAGAGACACGCTTCCTGACTCACTTCAAAGGTGAGGATCATCCCGCTACTATGGCTCAGCTGTGCAGCCTAAAACAGGGGGAGAATGAATCAACACATGACTTCATTCAAAAGTGGAAAGCAATGGCATACAAATGCTCTTATGTATTGCCACAAGCGTCGCTAGTCGACATTTGCCGAAACAACATGAGAGCCAGAATCCGCTCCATGATCATCGGCAACAAATCAAAAAACCTGTGAGAACTCTTAGAAGCTTCCATGGAAGCTGAAACGGTGATTAAAGACCTCAACAGTCAGAAATCATCAAAAAAAAGAGCCGACCGCCATTGCAACCTCTAAACCAAAGAAAAAAGAGGTCCTCAATGTGCAGACCAAGTCAGCTCCTCAGCCACCAAAGAAAGCTGAAAATAAAGTTGCTGGTAAGAGACCTGAACTCTCAGATGCCTTCAAAGAACGAGTAGAGAAGAAATACCCGTTTGATGAAGACGTTGATGAAATCTTCGGGGCTCTTGTGGCAAACGGCAAGCTCACCTTGCCTGAACCAAAAAGATCAAGTGATGTTGGCAAAACCAACGATCCTCGGTACTGTCCATACCACCAGATGATCTCGCATCCTCTCAATCAATGCTTCGTTGTGAGAGAAAATAAATGAGATGTGGAAAAACGGAGTCATCACCTTTGATAAAAACTATGGGTCTGCCTCCGTCAACATGGTGACATGTGGACAAACATCAAAATCACCGAAGAAGATCACTACTTCCTTCAAGGTGATAAACTCAATCCAAGCGTCCGAGGAACTGGTTCCTTACCCGACACCAGACGGACAACCGATATGGGTACATCCCGATCTCCTGGAAGATGAAAATTGGGAGGTCGTGAAAACAAAGCCTACAGCTCAACAGCGAAGGCAGGCTAGGAAACATCTCCTCAAGCTCAAACAGCAAGAGAAGACCCAGCCAAAACTAGAGGTCAAAGAAAAGGCAGAGGCTTCCTCTACCATTTCACTGGAGGCAACAAAAACATCCCTTCCAGAGACTTCAAAGGGGGTAAGGAAATTCACTCTCAATGATTTCATGCCACCTCAATTCAAAGAAGCCATGCAGGAGGCATCATACTCTTGCAATTCGGTAGTTGGGTTCTCCATTGATGGATACGAGTCCAGCGACACCGATGATGGATTCGAATCCAACTACACAGATGAGTGGGAGGAGTCCCTTGAAACAGGAGAATATCTCTCCGATGAAGAATGGGTTCCTGAGTCTCATCTTATGCCAGTAATCTGGTATAACCCCCTACAGCCACAAGGATCCTGGTCTGATGATGAAGAAGACCAAGAGGCTGTACAAGAAAATGCTGCTGACTCAGAACCTCTCATTACTCCAGTGGGAATCAACCATGTTGAGCCACAAAGAGTTGATGAAGAAGAAGATCCGGCTCCCATGCCTGATCTTGAAGAATATGCAAGGATCTTGCAGCGACTCGCTCTAGAATAAGAGCAAGAACGCGTCAATGAGCCTCCTCGCAATCCAGAGCCTGAAGTCCCTGAAGACCACCAGGTACATCCTCCCTTAACTCCTGAAAATGGAGAAAATTACTGGATAGACGATCCTCTTACATCCGAGGATGAGTCTGACTCCGATCAGGCAACGTCTCCCGTCAGAGCTTCCTGTAATGTGATAATTCAGGATTATAGCTCTTCCGAAGCATCGTCTGATGAGAGCACTTACACTCCGGCGACGCCTAGCAATGTATCTTCTGAAGCCACCTCGTCTCACGTGACTTTCACTGAGATGACACCCTCTCAGGTTTCTTCTCCTGAGACTGTGACTTCAAAGTTCACACCCTTCCTGACTGAAGAATTCCCAGCTATTGATGCTTGGGACGATGAATTAGTCAACGAAGAAGAAAGATTGCTGGATGCTGTTCAGGACTTGTTCCCGGGAAATGCTCCATGCAACACAATCACTGAGGATGGTAACTCTGCTGCTGATACATCCTCAGCAAATGAAAAACGACAGCCTCTTGATCCTGAAGACAATCTTCCAAACGAAGACCCTTCTCAAGAAGCTCTCGAAGTTGGTAGAGGCACCCGTTCTGGCCGGGACTACCACAAAAATTACAACCAATCTTCCTTTACATATGTAAATCCTTCAGGAAAAGATGTTGTAAGCGCCCCTAGTGGCAACAATGATGAACATGCAGGCCCTAAGGAGGCTTTCAAGTATGACTTGATTGAACACTTCAAGCACATACCTGCACGTCTGCACATCCTAGATTTGTTGCGAATGTCTCCGCACACTCGTGATAATCTCATCTCGGAATTACAAAAGCTGAATGAGGATGTCGACAAACATGCCCCGCAAGTCCTCCAAATTGAAAGGGAGAAAAGAAGAAAACTGAGGGATCATGCATTGAATGCCTCTCGGTTAAAAAAGCAGCCAGTGCAACCATCGCCTTCACAAAGGACGACCTCCAACTTGGAGAAACCAGGCATAACCGACCCCTGTACTTCACAGGGTATATCAAGGAAATGCCTATGCACAGAGTTCAGATCGACCCAGGTTCTGCACTCAACCTCATCTCCACATCGACTCTTGAAGAGTTGGGCATCCCACCCAGCAAACTGAGCCACACATCTGTATCTATCTTTGGATACGATGGGAGTACTCAAAGGCCTATCGGCAAAATCAGGTTCAAGTTGCAGATCGGTGATCTTATTTCTGAGGTCACAGTGTATGCAATAAAAACCCCTTCATGCTACAACATCCTTCTCGGACGCCCTTGGATCCACGAGAATGGTGTTGTCCCTTCAACTCTACATCAATGCATCAAGTTTGTTGGCGACGACGGCATGATACATCGAGTCTTTGCGGACAGAAAACCCTTCAAAGGTAAAGAAGTCCACTTCGCAGACTCACAGATGTATGAAGGTGAAAAAGAAGAAGAGGAGAAGCACACAGCATCATTTGCCGAAAATCTCCAAAAAGATAAAGGCAAAGCTCCTCAACAATCACCGGAAGAAAACAAACCATCCGGTAAATCTGAAGAGAGCATTCAAACTCCCTTCATTATCTCCCTCAAATCTTCAAAGCCTTTGGTCATCACAACTAAAGTGAAGAAGGCAAAGCAAAAGCCTGGGGGCAAATTTGTTGTCTCTTTCGTGTCTATCATGCAAGACACGGACTCGGATTCAGAGCCAGAAGACGACGCATCGTCAAGCCAAGCTGACACTCAGCAAGTTTAGCCTGCTCTCACTCCAATGGAGACAACTTCTGACATAGAAGATCCTACGTCAGCTTCCTTCGTTGTTCCAGCAACTTCAGCAAAGGAAAAGCCGATCTTCTTCCATAGATCGGATGCTTTTTCATCAAGCTCCATGCTTGAACCTTTCCAAAATAAAGGTATGCCTCAACTATCCTTATACAGTTCTGTGGCACAAGCTATTATGAAGAAAATTGGCTATGACGCTCAAAACCCAGTCGGTTTGGGAGAAGGACGCGGTATTCTCACGCCATTGGGGCCCGTCTTGACCAAAAGCCAGCTGGAAGATTGGAGACTCTACGGCTATGTAGAAAAGTCTTCACACGGGTTAGGGTATGATCCTGACACTCCCTTGAGACAGTTGACACAAAGGCTTAAAAGTCAATATACTGACCAAGCCTCAACTTCTCAAGTCCATGAAGACATCGATCTCCCTGGATATCTCTTTGATGAGTCACCTGACAAACATCCAGGAAGCTCATCCAATTGGCACGATTTCTCCAAAAATGAAGAGGAGTTGTCCGATGGCACAGACGTGTGGTCTTCTGACCCAGAAGAACCCTCATCTCCAAAAGAAGTAGCCTACTTCGACCCGGTTTCAACAGGCGATTGGGATCATCTCATAGCAAGCCTTGGGAAAATTACCAATCAAGAAGACCCGTGGAAAGGAACAAAACCTTGGTCTGGAAATGCCCTTGAAACCCCAGAAGGTTTCGTTGAGCGGTTCACAAACTCAATCTTCAAGAAGACATCAAGCCTGTCAAGCAAGGCCAAAGAAGATTCCGTCCGGATGTAATGGATAAAATTGAACAAGAAGTTCAAAAACTCAAAAGCGTCGGCTTCATTCGTGAGGAACAACATCCTGAATGGTTGGCCAACATCGTCCCCGTGACAAAGAAAAATGGGCAGATCAGGGTCTGCATTGACTATAGAGACCTGAACGGCGCATGCCCTAAAGATGAATTTCCGCTCCCCATACCAGAGGTAATGATCGATAATACCTGTGGATTCGAGCGAATGACATTCATGGATGGTTTCTCTGGCTACAATCAGATAAAGATGCATCCGGAAGATGAAAAACATACATCTTTTCGGACCCCATTTGGCGTGTATTGCTACACTGTCATGCCATTTGGTCTGAAAAATGCTGGTGCCACATATCAGAGGGCTATGATGAAAATATTCCAAGATATGCAGCACAAGACGGTTGAATGTTACGTTGATGACCTCGCCGTCAAAAGCAAAAGAAAAGAAGATCATCTCGAAGACCTTCGAGAAGTCTTCCTCCGGCTTCGCAAACACAAACTGCGAATGAATCCTTTGAAATGCTTCTTCGGCCTCTCGTCGGGTAAGTTCCTCGGATTCTTAGTTCGGAAAGCTGGAATAGAGCTTGACCCCATAAAAGTCAAAGCCATTCTAGAAATGCCCTCTCCAAGAACCTTGAGAGAACTCAAAGGGCTTCAAGGGAGATTAGCCTACATCAGACGGTTCATCTCCAATCTTTCGGGGAAATGCCGTCCATTCTCCCGGTTGATGAAAAAGGGTGTAAACTTTGTCTGGGATGCTGATTGTGAAGCTGCTTTCCAAGACATCAAGTCATACCTGACAAAACCCCCAGTGTTAGCTGCTCCTACCACTGGAAAACCATTCATCTTGTACACAAGAGCCCTTGATCACTCTTTGGGAGCTCTGCTTGCGCAAGAAAATGATCAAAGAAAAGAAGCTGCTCTATATTACCTCAGCCGCATGCTAGTA
Source organism: Litsea cubeba (assembly GCA_012931725.1). Classification (NCBI taxonomy): domain Eukaryota; kingdom Viridiplantae; phylum Streptophyta; class Magnoliopsida; order Laurales; family Lauraceae; genus Litsea; species Litsea cubeba. Next base: position 79,974,345 of record CM022949.1, on the reverse strand, counting down.
GGTGCAGAGCATCGCTACTCTCCAGTCGAAAAAGAATGCCTTGCAGTGATGTTCGCCGTACAAAAGCTGCGTCACTACTTGCTTTCCAACACAGTCTACCTGGTCTCGAGGGTCAACCTCTTGAAGGTCCTTGTCACAAAGGCAGGTTCTCTCAATGCTCGACTGGCAAAATGGTCCATCCTTCTGTCACAATTTGATATTAGGTATGTACCACAAAAAGCAATCAAAGGGCAAGCTCTAGCGGACTTCCTCGCAGAGCATCCATTGCCTAAAGACTCTCCACTCAGAGATGATCTCCCAGACGAACCAGTCTACAATGTGGAGACTTTCTCACAAAGTGCCTCCTGGGACATGTACTTTGACGGTGCAACCAGGACAAACGAAAAAAGACAGCTGATCTCGGGAGTTGGCATCCTCTTTGTTAGCCCCGACAAATACATGATTCCACACGCTTTCTCGCTACTGGAACCATGCACAAACAATGCAGCTGAATATCAAGCTCTGATCTTAGGATTGGAACTCGCCATCGAATCCGGTATCACCATGCTGGAAGTCTTTGGAGACTCTCAACTGATCGTCAACCAGATGAATCAGAGATTTGAAGTCAGGAAGCCAGATTTGTTGCCTTACTACAACAACGCACAATCACTTCTGCAAAAGTTTGACATCTGTCACATCACCCACATTCGTAGAGGTGAAAACATACGTGGAGATGCCCTAGCTGGACTTGCCGCATCCATGGCAATCCAGGAAGGGGAAAACATGCAAATCACAGTGTGCGAAAGAAGAATCCTTCCTCCTCTTAACATGCACCAAGCAGTTGCTGAATGCCACCAGGTGGTTGGAAGTAGGATTTCAATCCTTCAAACTTCAATCGGCGACTGGAGGGATCCGTTCATTGATTACATTATGTTCGGAATCCTACCTGAAGATCCAAAAGAACGGGTAAGCACCCAAAGGCAAACCCCAAGCTTTCATTTGGATATTCCTTCAAAAATCCTTTACAGGAAATCCTTCAACGGAGTACTTCTACGCTGCTTGTCACAACAAGAGGCTGAAGAAACACTCAAAGAAGTTCATGCTGGTCTTTGTGGAGCTCATCAGGCTGGACCTAAGCTCTATGATCAGATAAAAAGGTTAGGATATTACTGGCCTACCATGGTAGCTGACGCAATGCAATTTGCTAAGCGCTGCCAACAATGCCAAGTTCATGGAGATTACATTCACATGCCTCCAGAATGGCTGCATCCTACAGCGATCTCATGGCCTTTCGAAGCCTGGGGTATGGACATCATAGGTCCTATTTCTCCCCCTTCAAGCAAAGGTCATCGCTTCATCTTCGCCGCTACGGATTACTTCTCCAAGTGGTCAGAAGCATTTGCGTTTAACAAAATGAAGACCTCATCAGTCCTTCAGTTCCTACGCACCAACATCATTTGTCGTTTCGGCATACCCAAAAGATTCGTCCATGATAACGGACCACAATTCCGGGATCATCGATTCTACAGGTTCTGCGACAAATACAAAATCCAAAGCTGTCCTTCGACTCCATACAATCCGGCAGCAAACAGGTTAGCAGAAGCTTTCAACAAGACACTCTGCAAAATCCTAAAAAAAATGGTCTCTAGTCACAAAAGAGACTGGAGCGACAAAATGTCTGAAGCTTTGTGGGCCTACCGAACCACAGTTCGAGGACCAACCCATAGCACACCATTCTCCTTAGTCTATGGATGCGAAGCTGTCGTACCCTTGGAAGTACAAATTCCTTCCTTGAGGGTATCCTTGCAAAATGACATGACTCAAGAAAGCAATGTCAAATTGCGACTCCATGAGCTGGACAATCTCGATGAGAGACGGCTCGAAGCTCAACAAAGCATTGAACTTTACCAAGCACGCATGGCAGGATCTTTCGATAAAAAGGTCAGGCAACGCGCCTACAAAAAGAGTGACTTGGTTATTGCGGTAAAAAGACCAATGGTCTTCGCTCAGAAGTCCAAAGGCAAATTTGAGCCAAAATGGGAGGGACCCTACGTCATCGACAAGGTTTTCTCCAACGGCGCATACGCACTCCTAAACATGGAAGGCGACAGATGTATGCTGCCCATCAACGGCAAGTTCTTAAAGCGGTACTACCCTTGAAGACTTACCCAACTGGGTAAGAGCAATGCCTGTACGGCCAAAGCCGATTTCCAGGTACACGCTCGCTAAACCCACCCTTTTTTAGAATTTTCATGTCAAATATTGAAATTTCTAGAAATTTAAACAATGCTTACTTCCATCATTTCATTGTTAAAAAAAATCCAAGTTTAGGAACCTTTCCCTGACTTGACCAAAATTTTCAACCCTTGAACCCAAAATTCATGGTTTGAAACAAAATCCGGATTCAGGGATTTCCACCCTAGTCCACCCTGCCTTTTACCGCCAAAATGGTTTTAGGGCAAAATTTATGACCCTCGTGTCTTTAAACAAAAAAAATGGTTTTTCAAAAAATCGCGGGGAAGCGACGCTTAGTCGATACTCGCACAAATCGGAAGCAAGCGAACCACGTTCGACACTTCCAAAATCGCAGGGAAGCGACATTTCGTCGGTACTTGCAAAATCCAAAACTGTGGAGATGCAACATTTCAGTTGATATCCACAACCCAAATTTCAAAGGTTCGAAAAAACCTAAAAAACTGTGGAGACGCAACATTTCAGTTGATATCCACAACCCAAATTTCAAAGGTTCGAAAAAACCTAAAAAACCATGGAGACGCAACATTTCAGTTGATATCCATAACCCAAAGGTTCGAAAAAACCACAAATTTCAAAAATCGTGGGGAAACGACATCAAGTCAGTACTCGCAAAACCAAAATTTTTGAAAAGCAAGGATGCGACATTCCATCGATACTTGCACCCAAATCCGCGAGGATGCGACATTCCATCGATACTCGCAACCGAATGAGCAAGGATGCGACATTCCATCGATACTTGCAAGAACATTCAGCAGGGAGGCGACTTTTAGTCGATACTTGCATTTTTTTTTAAAAACCAAACCGGCTATAAATGCCATCAAAACAGGCTATAGATGCCACCAAAACAAACCGGCTATAAATGCCACAAACCGGCTATCAATGCCACAAAACAAACCGGCTATCAATGCCACAAACCAAAAACTTGGCTTTCAAAAAAAAAAAACCCGGCTATCAATGCCACAAATCAGCTATCAATGCCACCAAAACCGGCTATCAATGCCAAAAATCGGCTTCCATGCCACAAAAAAATATGGCTTCCATGCCAAAACAATCATTTGACAAAAGATTTTCACAAAATGACAACCTTTTGATCAAAACCCATTTAGCAATTACTTTTATCACAAAAAGATTCAAGTGAGCGTAGGGATAACAAAACAACAAAAAGAAGAGCATCCCATTTAGCAATTACTTTTATCACAAAAAGATTCAAGTGAGCGTAGGGATAACAAAAAAAAAAGAAGTACCAAAAATACATGTGGTACCAAAAAAAATGAAAGTGTTCATAAGCACTACAAAAAAAAAGTACCAAAAAATACAAGTGGTACCAAAACAAAAGGGGGATAGTTTCTGTTATAAAAAAAATAATACAGGAGCTCAATCAAAAATGGTCTCCAGCCAAGAGTTCAGCTCCTTAAGTAAGCTTTTGGCCTCATCCGTCAAGGATTCCAAGGCACGCTTCTTCAAGAACCTGCCATGAGATGCTGGGGTGGGTTGAAACCCTTCTTTCGCACCGGGAAGCTTATCCCGAGCAGTTTGCCATCGTTCGTTTTCTTGAGATTTCCTTTCAAAAACTCGATTGGCATCTGCAACCCGGCGAATCAGAGCACTCTCCCTGTCACGAGCCTCTGTTATTGCAGTCCACTTGGCAGCGACTTGTGCCTGCAGATGCTCAAGACGTTTCCTGGCCTCATCGACCTCCCTATCAAGGATGTTAAGGTCATGTGTCAGCCCAATGATGGTTAGCTCTTCTAAGTTCCTCTCTCGGATTGCCTGCTTCCTGCTTTCTGTAGCCTCATCCAGGTTAGATTGAGCCTTATCCGCAGGGTCCAAGAACATCTCCTTGAAGAACTGATCGTCAGGAAAACCCATGGTCTCAAACCACTTGTCACCCAGCTCAATGATCCTATCAACGATCGCCCTGGCACTTGTGACATCCAGACCAGCTTCTTCGGCATCACCGAGAATCTCACGCACATGCTGGATCATCCCAAATCCGGCATCTAAGTGCCCAGAAAGCAGAGTCTCAATCCAAGAGCTCAGAACCCGCACCACCACCTTCTTCGCAAAAAGAAGAGATGGCCCAGCTGAAGATTCGCCCAACTCCGTTGGTCGGCTGCTCATGTCATCATCTGTTGAAAGAGTAACAAAAGAACTCCTTCCAGTTGAAGCTGCTCCTGCTCGGGAAGGAATCTCAGCACGAGGAATCTCCTCAACATTGTCAGAACTGGTCCCAGGAGTCTCTACCTCTGGATTAACCTCTGGCATCCCTTGCTCTGGAAGCGACGGATCCTCCTCTGTCACTTCAAAACCTGCCAAAAGAAACACAAAAAGGTATGAATATAATCCTGTTTGAAAATCATTATCAGGGTTATAACTACAAAATACCTTCTTCGACGACTGGCGGAACACTTTCTTCCTCCATGAACTCATCGGAAGCATCATCAACATTTGCGTCCATCGATGGTTCAAAGTCATCGGAATCCTGTGGCAAGTCAGCTGGCAAGAAAAATGTTAGCAAACCGAGTCACAGACACAAAAAAAAAAAAAGAAGAGAGAAGTCGTACCAATTGGAGATTCTGGATTCATTCCAGAGTCCCTCGGTTCTTCTTCAGGTGCCTCGACAGGATCCGTCACCACCTCATCGACCGGAACCTTAGGCATCACCAAGTCTTCCTCTGCTAAAAAAAAAGAAAAGCAGAAACAAGAAGCAAATCAGAACATGGAAAAATCCCATGAAAACAAATGAAAAGAGAAAAAGGGAAGAATCATACCTTCACCAACGGTCTCTTCTTCTGGGCTTCTCTTCTCTAGAGGCTCGTCAGCATCCACTGGCACATCCTCATTGATAGTAAGAGGAACTTCCAAGTCAGGAGAGTCCTCATGCTGCCCCTTGCTGCGATGATGACTCCTCCCCCTCTTACCCCGGCGGGCTCGCTTCTTAGAGGAACCTGCCCCGCTGTCAGAGTCAGGTTTCCCACTTGACTCCTCACTGGATGGTCTACTCTTGCCAGTAAACTCCACGGAAGCTTGCCTCTGTGCCGCTTGCATCCAAGCGCCAAGTTCGGCTTCCTCCTGTTCTAGCTGCTCTAAAGCCTCATTAGGTATTTCTCGAACAGCTTCAGAACCAATGACGCCCTGGTCACCGAGAAAGCCTATCTTGTGCTTCTCTCCAGAAAGGAAGGCCCAAACTTCCTCTCGCCGGACGCCATCCGACTTTCCAAGGCCCTTTCCAGATGCCAGCTTCACATCAAGCTCCTTCTTGGAAAGCCCCCGATATGCCGAAAAGCTCTCCGCGAACCACTTCGCAAAGCCGGCAGTCCGGGAAGTCAGCAACACAGGATAAGAAATCATGGCTGTAGTGTCTTCAGCACTATAGAAAGCCCATGCATTTCTCCCGTCCTGTAAGCCTCCAAAGCGCTTCACCATGCTTGAAGGCGCTCCAACAACGCCTTGAGAAAAGCCCAGCTGCAAAGCAAAGCTAGAGGGTACATACGGCTGCATGTCGACGAAAAGATGTCTACGGTACACCATCGTGCCGACACGTATGCTGAAAAGCCACTCTCTCTCTGCATTCGTCAAGGAATAATGCCTTCCCGACCCCGCCCTGGTAGAGTCTCGGGAGGCACCAAAATCAAAAGCCTTCTTCCGCAACTCCGGAGAAAGCTTCACTGAAGACTGCCCCATCTCGACGTCCCTGAACCGTCGGATCCTCATGCGGGCAAACAAAAGTGATTCGGACACGACTTTGCCCTTAGCCAGTCGAATCATCAGAGGATCATCATCATGTGCAGCACCCAGCCGGTGGAAGCCAGGACAGTGGTACACGTACCACGAATAAAAGATATGGGCTGAAAATACCCTATTCATAGGAAGCCCAAGCCGAACCAAAAAAGCAGCAGCCTGCAGTTCGGTACACAGGTAGGAGTAAAGAGCTGGCACCAAAGCAAGCTGCTCTCCAAACGCCATCTGACAAGCCGGAAAAAATACAATGCGGCCTGATGTGCGTTCCATCTCCTCCAGCAAAAATAGCCTCACCAAGCCAATAAGTGAGGTAAACAGCGAGATCTCTCCGCAGTGCAATGTCAGGACATATGGCGTTTGTACTGGCACAGAAATCTCTCAACTCTTCTTGCATGGCCAAGATCTTCTTTGAACTTGGATCCTGAGCTCCGGCTTCTTGGGTCACACCATCAGAAGACTCCCTACTATCAAAAAAGTTGGGGAACGAAGAGCTAGAACTCTTCCAACTGCTGGATCTAACTTTCAAACCCCCCTTCTCCTTCAAAAAATCATAGAAGGCGACGAGATAAAAGTACAGAAGCCTGAACTCCTCAGACTGTCCCTCAAGGACGCTGTCGATCGGCATAAACTCCTCATAGAGTTTGCCAAGGATGGGCAATCCAGTAATGGCGCTCAGCTCCTTCAAAGAAAAACCAATCTCACCATTCGTCGCAACGAAGGTATTGGTTTGTGGAAGGAATGACTCCAGCATAGCCATGAAGGCCTCGTCAGAAAAGATCACGGTCTCCCTAAAGGCGCGGACCGCATCAAAAATCCCGGCTTCTTTCAAAACGGCGCCACCAATCAGCAGGACGCGATCAGTCCACGACTTCCACTCGGAGTCAGCATTGAAACGGCCTCGAAGTCGAAAAGGCTTGATCCAATTGCTGCCATCACCGCTGAAAATACCAAGGCCCACCAGTCTCAAATCGACCGACGGATAATCAGAGCCCTGGTAGCCGCTGGATGGCATCAACAGGTCCATATCAACAGGCGACCTCTCCATATATCCAGGAGAACCGCCAACAAAAACCCCGGTCTTGATTACATTTGTCCTTCTCACCCAGCTTGGAGGATCTTCCCTCTTAGGGCACGTGGGGGCAAGGCTCAGAATCGAGACGGTGCGATCAAACGTCGACCGGGTAGCAACAGTCTTCTTCTCACCATCTGCTGTGAAAGAAAACTGAAAACATCTCCTCTGGTATGTCATGTCATCAGGGACTGCATCACCAAAGAAGAAGGTAGGCTTGGGCAAAACGCTCTGATCTTCCATCACCCATGGACGACTGCTTACCATGATCTTATAGAATTCCTCTCCCTTGAGAGTGATCAGTCGCTGCCTCATCTCATCTCTGTTGAGGGAGTCGCACTCTTCCAGATTTCTCTCAACATACTGGACCTTCTCAAAAGCCTGCTGAACGGCCGGATTAGAAGATCTAGAAGATCGACGAGGTACGCTTGTAGCAGGCTCTTTACCCTTGTTCGTTCTGGAGGAACCACCTGAAAAGGATGGAAAAGAAAAAGATCAAACATCAAAATGACAGAATCTCGCTAAAAAAATCTGGCGAAATTTTGACATGATGACGGGGCTATTCCGAAGAAAAGGAACTATCCCGAAAGAAATAAGAAAGCTTGAAGATGGGCTCAACATCGCTGCGAGCTCCGAAACTCCAAACTTTCGAAACCTCAAAGTCTCCGCAAAATCAGGAAGGGCTCAACATCGCTGCGAGCTCCAAATTCCCAAAATTACGAAAACTTTCAGGTATGCTATCACATCATGCTACAAATTTAATTTACAATTGAATGCATGCATGAACATCTAGGTTTGCCAAAAAAAAAAGGGGGGCATTATCATGATGAGCAAAAAAAAAAAAAAAACTTTCTCAAAAAAAAAGGAGGGGAAAGAAAACAAAAAAAAAAAAACAGAAAAGAAGGAAAAAAGGGGCTGGCCCACAGGCCGTGGCCCACTGGCCACGTGGCCGTACGGCCAGATCCGTACGGATCTGTCCGTACGGCCCATAAAAAAAAAAAACATGAAAAAAAAAGAAGAAAAGAAAAGAAAAAAACGTGTGAAAAAAAAAGAAGGGAAAACACGTGAAAAAAAAAAAGAAAAGAAAGAAAAAAAAAAAAAGAAAGAAGAACTTTTTATCCTACAATGGAGTTTTCTTGAAAAAGGGAACTTACTTGAAGCCATTGATGGAGAAAAAGAAGAAAAGTCTTGAAGATCTTGAAGAAGAACTCTTGGTCTTGAAGCCCTCTTGAGATTATTGCAAAAGAAAGTAATAAGAGCAAGAGATCCAACCTCCCCCTTGCTTTTATAGAGGAGAGCAAACCAAAGAAGGAAAGAAGAAAAAGGTAAGTGTTACTAATTAGTAACCTTACCAAAAGAAAGAGATTAGAAAGATTCTTTCTCAAAGAAAGATATCTTCAAGGATTTTCTCCCAAAAAGAAATCGATGAAGGATTCTTTCCCAAAAGAAAGATATCTTGAGATATCCTATCCCAAAATAAAGGGAATATGAGAGATTATCTCCAAGTAAAGATATTCTTAGATATTCTCTATCCAAATGAGATATTTTTGGATATTCTTTACAAAAATGACACCATATGAGATCTAAGCCATTTCAAAAGCTTAAGGTCCCATGGGTTAGCCCATATGAGCCAGGTTTGACCACCTAGGCACTTAAAAAATAAAAATAAAAATAAAAAATAAAAATAAAATTTTGGGCTTTTAGTCAAAGAGAAATCCCTCTTACCAAGAGCATACAAAAATGGTTCCATGCCTCTTTTGAGTTGATTCAACCATACAAAGAGAATTCCAAGCCCCATGAGCTTCCAAAAATCAAACCATCCAGCCTCATATACCAAATTGAGCCAAAATCTTGAAATTGACATTCCACAAAAATCAAACCAAATCCTGGTCCCCTAACTCGCCATATACAGCTTGTTAGGTCACAAGACCAAAACCAAAAACCAAAACCTGATCCCCCAATATTCCACATACAGCTTGTTGGGTCACACGATCAAAACCAAACCTGACCCCCTAACCTGCCACATATAGCCTGTTAGGTCACAAGGTCAAAACCCAAATCCACATCCTTGATGTCATCTTCAAAACTTTGCATCGAGATGGTACGTGATCCCTTTCACTACCATAAAATTCCCCTGGAAGCTCAAAAGGCTACAAATACCAAAAAAAAAAAAAAAATGACTGCTCAAAGACTCTTGGTCAAGTCACAGGCTCTCCTTCAAAAATCTCTTCGAGGCACATCGACTACAAAAGTTAAGCAACTCGTCGCTGTACCTCGAGGGAGCATTTGTTGACACCAAAAATGTCACTTTGCCTCTTCAAGATCGAAAGAGCTACATGAAGTCGCAACCTGCCATAAATAGGCAATGCTACTTCCAAAAATCAAATCTTGTCAGAATCAAACAAAAACTACAAGATCCTTCAAGACAGCCAAAAGAGGAGTACACAAGAAGTTTCGGGCCATTTCAAAATCATTTGGCCTAACTTCGCTTCTCCGACAGCCGAAAAGGAGCTCTCGGCGGCAAAAGCATCGGAGACACCAAATCTTTGATCAGAGCCGATGGATGGTCTCAAAATACTTCCAAAAGGCTCCACGTCAAGTTTCGAGTCAAACCGACAACGTTTGACTCTACATCAACCCTCGAACAGCTAAATCAGGCCTCTCGGCGGCAAAGCCCTCCGGGACCATGGTTTCCAAGACAGAGCCTATGGATCATCTTAAAATGACTCCAATAGGTTCCCTGTCAAATTTCAAGTCAATCGGACATCGGTTGACCGCACATCAAACCGCGACATCTTCATCGCGACAAAAGCAAGTCTGCTGGTGATAGGACCCCAAACGGCTTCAAAACTCAAACAAAAGCCCATGGTTGGTCTTATTTATTGCTCAGGAGGCTTCACACCAAATTTTAGGTCATTCCGACATCGCTTGACCCAGTTTCAGCTTCTGACGGAAAATCGGCAGCTCTGCGCGACAAAGTCTTCGGCTTTCTCAGGAAATTGGAAACTTTGCAAAATAAAATGCAAGGATTCTCATCAGGTTTCCTACAAAGAAATCAGGCCAATAAATGGTCAAAATGTCATGGAAAAATACAGAAGAAAAAAGAATCGAAAAACAGCAAAAACGGACACAAAACGGGACAAAAAAGGGGAAAACCCCCAGGGTCGCAGACCCCTGTGACCCTGGCCCAGGGTCGCCGGCGACTTTGGAGCCCGGGGTCGCCGGGAAGGCCCCGGAAACCCCGGTTTTTGCCATTTTTCGCGATTCGAAGCGCCCAGCCTATGGTACTTTTCAAAATTCATACTTTTGAGACACCAAATCCTCTGACATCCGTCCAAAACACGGGTCAAACATCAAGAGTATCGAAAACAATATTGATCGCCACCCGATCAACCAAAAAAAGTGTGCTTTCTACCCGACCGATCGAGAAATCGACAGGACAGATGGCACCGACCCGCTGTTGGCAACAAACACCTGAAATTACATGGTCGTCTGATGTCGATCTACATGAAGATCCATCGATGATCATCGACAGAAGAATCCCAAAAGACGCGGCACGGCCCGCGACTCTTCAGCTGCTCGGCGACCACTTAATGCGATTAATTGACTAGCTTTAACAGTCATTAATCCATTTCTTTGGACAGACCAATCAGAAGCAAGCATCCGGGAGTTACAAGTCAAGAGATTCATGGCATTTAACCCATGAAACTCATCCCATCATGGCGATTAAAGGCGATTAAATGCCCTCAATCTCCTCCGGCCAATCAGAAGCCAAGAAAAAGGAGTTACAAAATAAAGAATTCAATTTTGCAACTCCTCCCTTTATGTAGCTTTATGACAATCAAGGCTCATAAACCCTCCTAAATGGCTACCTAAAAGCCTATAAATAGGAGAGCTCTCCAAGAAGAAAGGACGGACAACGAATCACAGACAGAAGCACATAAATTCAGAGAAGGAAAAAAGAGAAAACTCTGCGGAAGTTCTACACCGGCCACCGCTACAAGGTGACAAAAGTCCCTTGAGGGGTACCCCCCCCCCAAGGTCCTTGCCTTCTCCTTCTGCTTCCAATGGCCTAGATGTGGCTTTTCAGCCCGTCTACTCGGTTTTTTATTGGACATAGGACCTCCTTTTGGTCTTTGTTCTCTAAAAACCTGAGGTTATAGCCAAGCCAAGCGAATCAATAGCATCCTCTGTTCTCATCTGCATGGATGATGGCGAAGCCCACATATGGCTTGCGACCGTCAATCTAAACGAGTCCCCTACAATCTCCTGAGAAGTTAGATCCTCCTTTTCTTGCTTTTCATTGTAGTTTGTATTTTTTCAAAAGAGACAAAAATCACAACTCTTGTCTTTCATTATTGATAAGGATTGTAAATCGGCTATAAACGCCAAAATCGGCTATAAACGCCAAAAATCGGCTATAAACGCCAAAAAAAATCGCCTTTCACGGCAAACCAAGAAAAATGTCTCTTTTCTTAAATATATGTGCAATGGAAAACTTGAAAGAAGTTGATTTCCTTTTTACTTGCGAAGGTTGATCTCCGGATCACCACTTGTAATTCCAAGTAAAATAGAAAATCTGGCACACCCTCAAAAAAAAAAAAGAAATGTTGATGCACGCCCCTGCCCCTCGGTTACGAAAGGGTCGGACCCGACGGACTCCCACGTCCGCCGACCTCGGTAAGAACTCGAGCATGGAGCGCGGTCCATCAATGACTAACGGTTATCAAGTGTGACTGAAATTAATTTCAGCAACACATATACAATCGTTACAATTTATTAGTAACGGTTATTAATTTGTTCATAGTTTGATCCCAACGGATAAAATTGTTGGTAATTCCCACTTTCTGACGCATGTATTTATATATAACTATTTGGTCAAACTATTTGTAACGGTTGATATCTGTTACTAAGTACTCAATTTGTAACGGTTTATATCCGTTACTAAGTATTTGTTGTTTTTTTTTTTAAATAATGGAATTTCCTGATCCATTTCTGACGGGCCACCTATAGTACTTCTGACTACATAGATACTCTCTCATCTGCATGTGTACCATAAATCCCACAATGTGAATATAATTATCCCACGCAGTTAGGATGTGCATAAAAATATGGCAATGAAGTTATATAAAATCCATGGTAACTCTATCATACAATTAAAAAGTGCACAAAGACACATACCTTAAGTGTTTCTCTAATGAAAACTACGAATGCACCCTTGAGAAGAGCAACTTATAACCATTCGTCTTCCTTTGAAAGCACCTCCAAACCTTGAACCTCATCTTGACATAAAATTGTTATGCTACCTTTATCAGTATGAGGCCCAAGAGCAATGCCTGAATCATCATTCCCTTCGACTTTATATTTCATCACCCGAAAGAGATCCTGAATACTTTCAGCCAAAGAAACATACTTTCTTTCCACTCCAATATGTCTCACATAGCATTCTTATATATAACGATCAACTCTAGTTCTCGTAACTTTATGCTTATAGATTGCAGAATTTCACTAATTACACAATATAAAAAGGAAATAGCGAAAAAGATTAAACATGTTAATTGAACATAGCAATCCAAAATTGGATACTAAGCACTAGATTGAAACACATGTAATGTCATGATTTGCAAATTGCAATCAAAGGAGAATGGGTTCTAGAAAATGAAAGCTGACAAGGAGAAGATAAGCTGAAAAAGAACATCCAAGATGGGCACATCTTGCTAAGGGCATCCAAGTGCCACCTAAATTGTAAAGTAATTTATTGCATGGATCAAGATTCCACATAAACTAAGAGAAACACAGCATGACAGTCACTGTTCACAGTCAAAATCAGAAAAAAGAACAAATAAGCTGAAGAACAAAAATTTCAGATTCACCTTTTCGATTAGTTTGCCTAAATCTTCTTTATTTCATGTATCATACTTCGTTTGTTTATAATCAACTTAAAAAAAAAAAACCATGGCTGACATCCATCCAACCTAAGACTTGCATCATGTTGTTGAAGAACAACCTCAGTAAATCACTAGAATCCCAAGAATCCCATCCACCTGGCCATCCTTAGAAATTGCATCCTTTACAAATACAAAAATATTCAAATCTCCACACAGACAAGCAAAAAAAAAAAAAAAAAAGGAATAGAAACCAATAAATAAATACTCTAAAATTTAAAGTTTCCCAAAAAACCATCTCCTTCCAAATAAACAAATTCACATCCACATGGGCATCATCAGCAAAAAACACACCTTTCCCCAACTGCTATAAAATTTTAATCTCCAAAACAAACAAGCCACAAAAGCGCACTAAAAACCCAATAAGGAAAAGCACCTAAGAAAACATCTAAACAAATTTTAAAATCCAAACCCCTTATAACTGTTATTTAAAATCCAGATCTAAACATCTGAACAAGCAAGTTTTATCATAATTTATGTGAATATTCATTACAACAGACCTCATAACTGTTATTTAAACAAGCAAGTTTTATCATTATTAGCGCCACACAATTATCAAAAGATGGGTTCAGTCCATCATACTTCAACACTGTTTAACATCATTATCATAAATCTAAAAATGAAACTTCTTTTGCCTAATCATCCATCACTAATGATTTGAGGGTGAAAATGGCACAACATGAAAGAGATAACCATCAATCAGCCAAAGTATTATTACTGTTGTGAATTGGGTGCATCTAAACTCACCCAAGAGGTCACTTGATCACCTGTTGCAGGTCCACAAAGATGTTTCCCTATAGCCAGGTATGGGACTCCCCTCAATGACTCTATTGCATCCAAGTTGAAATCTTCTACTGCAGTGCAACAAAATCTCCATCATTATACTACAAAAGAGGTTGTAAGAAACAAAGTAGCATACATATTTACACACTACAAGAAAAAGTACATTTAGCGGCGGATAAAATGCATTTGGTGTATCATATTTATATTTGGCAAATAAAGGTATCTGAATAAAGACAGAAAACTTTAAATGCCCAAACCCCATACTTTACAAAAATGCCTTTGTTTATATGATTGTTTCAATGCATGTGGTTTGAGTTTGTATGAGAGCCAGCTTTTTCTTTGTGTGGGGTATGCAGTGCAATTGAGTTTCTATGAATAATCAGCTTTTTCTCAATGTGGGTGTTGTTCAATAGAAACAAAAAAAAAAAAAAGAAGAGGGTAATGAAGGAAAAGAAATGAGGTGCCTTCTCTGCCATGGCTGCATCCATTGGTTGTCTGAGTAACATTAAAGACACAGACCCTCCAATGTTGCCAAGCCAAGAAATCGCATTTTTCCCATTTCTATTTGATTCAAAGGTAGAAATCTCATCAAAGGAAGAAGATGATGATGCAACTGCACTGTGGAGTTCCACTGCTAACTAGAGACATGGACAATCCATTTTCATCATATCTAACAAAAGAATCAGCAGAAATAAATGCCATGGCATATAAGCTCAAATCATGGATGCAATATCACATTAAAAAAAAAAGTAAAAACAGAGAATCCGGATGAGAATCTTGTTATTAGGAATTGTTTCTTGTCCAATCCAATCATCGGGTTGGGATAACACAAGGTGGGTCACACCCATGACCCACCACCCAACCACTGTAAGATTTGATGTCAAGGAAGAGCATGTACAAGCGAACCATTTGACTCAGCCTGTAGGTGTGTCATCTTTTGCAGTAGATTGTGGATTTTGTTTTTTAAAAACAGTCCCACACTTGTTTATTTGAACATCAGGCTGGGCCCCGTCTCTTGATGGGCTTTACAAATAAGCCCAATTTGACTCTGGTTTTTTCCCCTTGTTTATTTGAACATCAGGCTGGGCCCCATCACTTGATGGGCTTTACAAATAAGCCCAATTTGACTCTGGTTTTTTCCCCCTTTCAAAGAAGGCTGTCCTAAAAAATACCAGCCATTGTTTATGAATACATATATATTTCAAATTATTAGCATAAATACGTATAGCACACAATTGTAGCATTCTCATTCCAAAAGGGCAATTATTAAAATAATGGGCTGAAAACATCATTTCATTACATATGGGGAAAAAGAAAAGAAAGGAAATGAAGAAAAGAAAAGAATCAATGACATCATTTTGCATACAAGATATTGGAGAATGAATTGGCCAGTTAGTCCATCATTATTAAATGCTTTGATTGATAGTAGTAATAATAATAATAATTACTGTTATGTTGATATACATAAACATTCATACAAACACAGATGGACACATTATAATAACCGAACTGGTCACTATAATAGTAATGACTAGTGATGATGAGGTATTAGAGTACTTGATTGGCTAGCTGTTAGCTATTGAGGTGATCATCATCATCAGCTGTTTGTGAAAAAAAGGCCCTCAATTTATGGGCCCCATTCATATGTGTGGAATTAATTAATAACATGATAGAAGGGGTAAAGCCCAGAGTCATACTATAAATCAAAAGAAACAAAAGAGAAAATGAAGTTGCAATAACACTGCAACTGAATTGAGACCACTCCCATGAGCATATTTCTCAGATGAATGAACATAAAGGCCCTCCTGCAAGAACACTACAACAGAATTGGAAATTGGTCTGGACACCCTTTAACTTTATTTGCTTTTCACTAATTATAGAAATGAACAGAGCAACCGTTACTTGCAGGTAACTCAGAGTAACTCAGGTTTTTCAAAGTTCAAATGCATGAACCCTCATTTATTGATAATGGCCTACCATGATTATAACTGACCTAAACCATTGTAAGATTTTGAAGTAACATAGAAAGAAAGTGATAGCTAGTAATCAAATGGAACCTGAAGTTTGAGCAGCAGGTTCATTCTCCTTTTTCAATGTCACCTCTTCTCTGGCCAGTGTCCCAGGCGGTTTCGCCCTAAATTTCAAGAAAGATTACCTACTAGCATGCTGTTCATACAACAAAATTTAAATAATCAAAAGAAGATTCAAACCAGATTCCAATGGCAGCTTTCACCCAACAAAGATTATTTGACACTGAAACAAAATACACACTTGAAAAGAAAAGATTCGGAAGATGTAGACTATAAAGAAAGCACAATATCAATTAAATTTTAGTATAAGCCCAAGAAAATGAAACTAAGTAAAGCATGAAAACCCTGAATTATTATGAATTCCATCTTTTACCAGTTCTTCCTGAGCAACAAATGATGATATACAGGAAATGTGGGGTCCTCTTCTCAACAATTAAAGCATATTCACCATTGGATTAAGTTCATCTTCTAATAATGATCCTTTTTTTATTCTTTTTCTCATCCTTGTTGGAGATGATCAGTTCAACACTTCAACCCAATGGGTCATAGCAATGCAAGCAGTTTCCATTTATCCGGCTGATCCAACAGTCCCTCCGTCTTCACAAGAAGTGGGCCTCGCAATTCACAGCAGGTCCTGCCCAATGAACGGTTTCACTCTCCTAGGCAGACCCAACTAGTACATCACCATCATCCTCATCTTCATATCATCTCATATATCTAGGATTACTGATTGGATTAATTCCTTTTTTTATTTATTTTAATATTGTTTAATTCTTCAAGCAAAACAAACATAGAGATGGAAATATTGATAATAAACTTTTATTTTGAAGACTCACCACACCATTTAGTTCAATCCACATAGCATCCTTTTACAAAAATAAAGTACCTGATGCATCGTATAATTCAACAATTATAGTCCAATACATTATAGCTGCTAGTGGCCATCAACTCAAACAACAATGCCCTAAAAATCTCCTAGACTGTAAGATCCTAACTTTTCATTCATGACCTACGGATAAATGGTTAATAGAATGGATCATATAATATGTCCAGGATAAAAGAAATGCTTAAATTTGTAATTTGAAGATGCATGAGAGGTAGAGATAACTAACCTGTACAAATCCAGCACTTGGAGTTCCGGACAGCCCACACCAACATGGATAAGGCCCTTATCACTTATGTTGAGGCAAATTCCAATTTTTAAATTGGTCAGTTTCGAACATCTTGAGACGGACTTCAAACCTGCGAAATCATAACTATATTAACTATGACAGCGATCATCACACAAAAGTACCCTGCTGATCATTTTCACCACAGACTCGATGTTTATTTAAAATAAAAGCATTTTTCATATGGAACTCACAACTCTGGATTAATGGTTCAAATCTTCTGGAGTTACTTGCTTATATTCTTGTATATTCGCTTGGTTATCATGTTCTTGGATTCATCATTAATCGACATGACAATGCACATCTCAGCCCAGTACTCATCAGAATGAGGCTCCCATTTCTTCTAACAAGCGGCCACAAAGCATAGGCTGCTGCAAGGAGAGAGAGAGAGAGAGAGAGAGAGAGAGAGAGGAGAGAGGAGAGAGAGAGAGAGAGAGAGAGAGAGCATAGGCTGCTGCAAGGAGGTTCATATCCAGCCAATGGTCACACAGAAGGCTTGTGCTCCGTGACTAAGGTGACAGCAATAGATTGTAGAGTGCCCACAAAAGCATATCAAGGATATGAGGGAGAGCTGAGCTGAGTATGTCCTCATTGTTATTGCCTATGCATACAACACCAAAACTCAATTCAAACTCAAAAATAGAACTCTTCATATCTTATCTAAAAAAAAAGCAGTAAGAAGACAGTACCAGCCACCAGCCCAGCAGAATAAATAAATCCAATATAAAGATTCCAACCGAAAAAAGAACTAGAAAAAAGGCAACCTCTAAAAAAGTTATTTTGCTATTTTAATACGTAGAGTGGAATGAAAACCAAATGAAAGTGGCATGAAATGAAAAACCCATATGAATAGAATACTATTTTTCTTTCTTAAATACGAGAAATTGGTTTTCTTTTTTGTTCTGTTTTGTTTACCTGTAAGATGAACGACGATTCTCAAGCAAGGGTAGCCATGATAATAAAAATACAGCCCTTGAGCCAGTCCTTGTCTGTTGCACCTATGGTGTTGGTCACATAGGATTCATGGGGGTGAACATATTTGGACCACACCATCTCCACAATTGGTCCCTTGTACAAGGTCAGAAACATAGCCCCTGCCACTGTTACCCTATTTCCCACCACCTTGGCCTGGCACCTTACCTTCTTCATGTCTAGTTTCTCCATCCTAATTTCATAACCACATCCAAATAAAACAAAAATTTTAAAAAACTTCTACAATATAAGTCAACCCATAGAATGAGGCTTTGATGACGACGACGATGACATTTACATACCTGCATATGACAGCCATGACAAACATCATGGCCGGTAAACATGTTGCTTATGGCACATGAGAAAGTTGGAGAGGTGAATTTCAGCCATGCGTAGTAGAAGTTCTGATCAATCACAGACCTGCCAATGATAATGGTTTGACAAAAATATGCCAGTTTTTCCTTAAAGAAATAATTGCCATTTTCTTTGATATAATGCATGATGCAACAGTTTCTACTCTATTTGCATTTTATAATTAATTGCCTTAAAAACAAGAACACATCATGGCTTATTACACTAAATTACATTAATTCTAATGAGCCTTAACCTCAAGAAAGATGTTATAATATGGCATTAATCTATTTATAAACTCAAATGCCCATGTCCATAATGATCAAGATTATTTGTGTTAAAAGAAACAGCACAAATTCTTGAACCTGCACAAAAGTAATCCGTCTCTTAGGGTCCTGTGTCAGCATTTTTCTAACAAGGTCCATCCCATAACAAGAAAAAGCTCGAGAATTGCCTTTCCAGAATTTCCAGCAACCTGGAAGGCACAACTATTTTAATGAATTAGCATAAAGGGCTATGCCATATCAATATCAATTATTCTACCTTTAACAAAAAAAAAAGATTGACAAGAATAGCGTCAATACCTTGATATATTGACATTACAAAGCCTTCCAAGAGAACCCCTTCTTCCTCCTCCTTTCTTCAGGCTTGGAACCGGCAATGCAAAGACTTTCTTAAGCTTGCATTGGCGGAGTTAAAAGGGGGTGGTTTTAAATCTCCACAAGCTGTAAAACAAACAAGCATACTTATAAAAACAAACAACAATAATAAAAAAATATACATATATGCCCAAAAGATTGTTAGATCACATGTCCAAAATGCTCAGCAAGTTTCGTTAGCAACTTCCAACTAGAACCATATACCAATATGTCCAAAGACTAGCAAATTTCAATAAGAAACTAATCATAGCTTAACGCTTTAGTCAGCCCATATGTTCTTACACAAGGTACCCAAAAAATGCTAAACACACATGTCCAAAAAGATGAGCCCTAATCAACCACTCTTAATATACTTCAAACCGTCCATCAGCCTGCAAATCAGCCACCCTCCAGCAACAAAACTATGTAGAGTTTTATTCCATCCTGAGGACCATCATAGACTAGTGCATCACCTTAAGCACTTCCTCAATATTGATTATTTGTCTCACCTCTAAGCACTCTTCTACCATGGCAAATTAAATGTCTTTGAGCATAGGATCAGTCACTACATATCCCTTGGCTACTTCATTCCCATCCCTGTCCAACAGGATGACTCTAGCATTCTTAGACAATTCTACACGAGCACTTGTCGCGGTTGAAACATCATGAGGTGTACTCACCACAGACTGCGGTGGGACATTTCCAATTACAATGTGAGCCTGTATTATGGAAAAAGCATATAAAGGTAGAATACAAGTTTCACTACAAGAATCTGCACTTTTGGCGATAAAAATTTTCGTCGCCAAAAGTTAGGTTTCGTCGGTAAAACTATTTACCGACGGATATTTTTTTCGTCGGCCAAAACGTCGGTAAAAAGTCGTCAGCAAAACATTTTCTCGACGAAATTAATTTTCGTCGGCCAAAATTATATTTTTACCGACGATTATTTGAATTTTGCCGACGTTTTTTTTCGTCGGCAAACGAATTTCATTTTTTTTTAAATTTTTATTTTTACTTTTGCCCACGTTTTTTTTCGTCGGCAAAAGAATTTCATTTTTTTTAAAATTTTTATTTTTACTTTTGCCGAAGTTTTTGTTTTCGTCGGCAAAAGAATTTCATTTTTTTAATTTTTAATTTTTACTTTTGCCGACGTTTTTATTCGTCGGCAAAATAATTTCTTTTTTTTACTTGTGCCGACGTTTTTTTTTCGTCGGCAAAAGAATTTCATTTTTTTTATTTTTACTTTTGCCGACGTTTTTTTTTCGTCGGCAAAAGAATTTCATTTTTTATTTTTACTTTTGCCGACGTTTTTTTTTCGTCGACAAAAGAATTTCATTTTTTTAATTTTTTATTTTTACTTTTGCCGACGTTTTTTTTCGTCGGCAAAAGAATTTCATTTTTTTTATTTTTTATTTTTACTTTTGCCGACGTTTTTTTTTCGTCGACAAAAGAATTTCATTTTTTTTATTTTTTATTTTTACTTTCGCCGACGAAATAAAGCGTCGGTAAAGGTCTTTTTTTTTAATATTATATTTATTTTCATTTCCTGTAAACCTGCTTATACACCTATTCATCTACCTATATTCAACATAAAATATGCAATGAAACAAAGTTACTAAATGAACAGACAACCATCTCCATTTTTCATTAAATCATTAATCTCATTAAACAAATATAACAATCAATAATGATACAGTTTCATATCAATGTCCAATATACATTGATATATATATATACAAATAAACCGAAAAGAAGTCTAACACCCCAACAATTCTGCAACCGACCCCAATGCGTTCATCAATCTGCAATGAGAAAAACAACATTAAAATCTTATAATGAATTAAATTATAAATTAAAAATAAACATGTATATCTATAACTTTTCCTAAGTTTTTTTGCGAACTTTTTTCCAGCCAAAATGTTGCAATCAGACGGCTTTTGCGTCTAATTTGTTAATTAGAATTCTGATTCACTAACCGTCAATTCCAACAAGTTACGTAGGCATTGAACAAGGTACCTGTGCTGATTTGCGAACCGTCAGTTCCTACAAGTCACTCTACCCTCGAGCGAAGTTCTCGTGCCGGTTTCGGAATTTTCCCGCGGCCGTTTCCCGTTCCGGACCCCCGGCGGGGCGTTTTCGAGCCTAAGTGTTGGAAAATCGTGTGTTTCGGTCGTAATTCTCTAACCGGGAGCCCTATTTGCGAACCGTCGTTCCTACAAGTCACTCTACCCTCAAGCAAAATTTCGGATGTAAATGATTTGTCGAAATTTCGGCATAGTCTCCCCTATACGTGTGACATTTAATTTTTTTTTACAACCTGCTAATACCTGTACATGACAAAAAAACACTTCATAAACAGCCCAATGCCCAACACACTACAAAGTCATTCACCACTACGTCATCAGTCATACACCATTCAACCATAGCACTTCAATACCACAACCCAATGCCCCAACACACTACATCTCGTTATTTTTACCTGTGGGACCCCTACGACCATGAAGTATAAGCTCTTGACAGGATGATCTGCTATATATGGACATTGCTCAATCGGCCCGATCAGATTGGAAATTGTCATGCTTGTGTTCTTCAGTTTTACAATATTGGAAAACTTATTAAGATAAGTTGAAAACAGAAGACCTT